>CBVK0100971330.1:0-15036 GCA_900067695.1 Picea abies
ATATATATATATATTGATATAATTTTATTAAATAAAAAAAATAAGTTATTTGTTGTTGTAGTCTTGTAGTCTAGCCATAATTTGGAGTAGTTATTATGAAGATCATCCAAGTTCAAATTATGGTGGTCAAGCTCCTTCCATGTATGGCGTTTATTGATATAGTTGTTGCATCCTAAGTGCATTATGTGTGGCTTGTATCTTCATGAGCTTTATGTCAATTATTGGTGTAGCCTTTGGATGGTGATTCACATGTGTGGCTTCTCCTAGTTGTGATCCTCTTTAGTTGAAAAGGGTTGATTGTGTTGGTTTGTGTATTCATATGTATCCTTGTCAATGACATGGATCAAAATTAATAAAATTGTGTTGGCTCGGTACCAACATCCTCATTTTCACTAATAAAAATGCTTAAGGATGAGATTTCCTAGGTTTTCAATCCAATGGGTTGTTTCCTTTTATCAAGAAAAGAAAAAACAAGCAAGTCACTCATGCATTCTATTGTAATTCTAAAAACCTATTTTAATTTTTGTGTAGATCATATCAAACATTTTGGAATGCTTAAGCAATGATAGCAAAAATTACCTAGCTTATTCTTGTTCCTCTTGTTGTCGTTATTATTGTTTTTTCATCGTCATTCACGATTATAACTATCACATGTTTTCAAAATGAAAGTGGAAGCATCCATCCTTCATCTCCCTTTGCATTAATTCATTGCAATTAGTAAGTACATGATTTTTCTCTTATTTTATACAACTTTTTAACATTTTACAAATGATCATATCATAGATTAAAAGCTCTCCTTCATCCCCTTCCTTGTCTCTTTTTAACGACAATAATGCAATATTGTACCGTTTGTATGTCAATTGATTCGATGGAGTTTGTATACAAAATATATTATATTCACTTAAGTCATAGTGGATGCAATGTTGACCTAACATCAACAAAACATTGTCCAACATCAAACCATGAATGAGAAGGATAGATTGCAATGGGCTAGGTAGTTGTACATGGCAAGGTTGCAAGAAGGGAAGAATGAGTTGCATGCAACAACACACATTGACTTTGTTAATTGTGTTGTGTTGCACCAACACCCATGTGCATTGCCAGTTGTGTTGGGTTGCACCTGCACACATGCTTATGATTAGAGTATGGACACGTGTGAATAATATTTTATAGCACATATAAATTAGTTGTTGGAAACAAGTTTTTAATTGCTCTCATCCAATAATATAAAAAATAAATCAAAATATTTTATAATTAAAAATATCAATTTTGTTATAATATATTAAAGCATAAGGAAAATATTTAATTTTCTTGCCAAAACTCTAAATAATAATTTATCAACGTCAAATATTGTGATCCCATACTTCCCACTTTTTATACAAGAAATCCAACGTCAAATATTGTGATCCCATACTTCCCACTTTCTATACAAGAAATCCCTTAATAATTCATACAATATTGTTTTGTCAAATGTGATTGTTAGGTGCATGTTTTTGTTTTTTTATGATGGTGTGTATATGGTTAGAAGTATTTACATTAATGAGAGGTGTGTGTTTTTTTCTTTTTTCGAAAAATATAGTCTTACATATTAGGTATTCCAAGTGAGGATGATGGTACCTTGCCAATCCACTATGGATTTTCTCCCTCTTCCCTGATTTTCTAGGTGGAGACCATTAGTCACCAACTAACCAAAATACCAACTAGTATCCCCAAGGGACCCAATAAGATTTGATCATGAGACCTCCATAAACTTTAATACAAGAGGATTTACTAATTAAGATAATCACCGTGGCTAATGGGAGGGGCATTTTATGCTTAAGTATAAGATAGATATGTCATGTATAGCAAGTAAAATGGAATAAAATTTGACATCAAACTTCTAATGTAAAAAAATTAAAAACCTTTATTTTTGTTTTAAATAATTTTTTAAAAACTAGCATAGATTCATCTTAACCCTAAAAATTGATCAAGCATCTAGAAATATCAAATCTCTCAAGATGAAAACCATAAGAGTTTGGGCTTTGATCCCTCTTGATGCTTGATAAATATAAGGTTAAGATGATTCTATGCTAATCTTTGAAACATGCCATGAGGGGTTCTAATACATAATATATTTGGTTTAGATATTAGGTCTAAAATATATCTAT
Source organism: Picea abies (assembly GCA_900067695.1). Classification (NCBI taxonomy): domain Eukaryota; kingdom Viridiplantae; phylum Streptophyta; class Pinopsida; order Pinales; family Pinaceae; genus Picea; species Picea abies. The sequence continues at coordinate 2,148 of CBVK0100971330.1, forward strand.
TTTGCTACATTTCACTACATATTGCATCTAATCTCATATTTTTTTAACATGCTCTTCGAGTGAGGCATGACATAATAAGAGTGAAACCTCAATGAACAGTGGAACCCTCGATCATCCTCACCAATAAACTAAGGCATTGTTGGTATTCATCTTTATTTGTAGTAGGCACACACTTCTGAATCATATTATTTTTTTTCAAATCAATAGTTGAAAATAGAAGTTCAATCATTTTTCTACTTGGATCCCTAATGACGGGTAAAGTGTTTACTAAAATGTTTTGGATTGAAAACTCTCACATAGTTATAGCCAAAAGATTGGAAGTAGTCTAAACGTTCTACATTTTTTTTTTCAGGGCACTTTTCTGACGAGTTTTTCCCAAAATCCGAACGGAAATTCAAAAAATTGCAGATTTTAGTGGTTGAGATTACATATTTTGAGTGCCCTGGGTTTTTTAGGGCACCAAATCGATTTATGCATTCAAAAACACAATTGAAGCAATATTAAATTGTGATTTTTCCAACAATTGTGTTGTCAGATTTTGACAATAGTTACAGGAAAGTAAAAAATGTAGAACATTTAGACTACGTCAAAAGATTGACTCACACTCGTGTGTGTGTGTGTGTGTGTGTGTGATCATGGAACTTATTAAAGTTATGAATGCTCCAAACCACAACCAACTTTTTTTCATCTCGTCTAACAAGCTTGAGATTAGTGTTACGAAGTCAAGAGTTTCACAACTTTAGTGAAAGTTTCATTCTCACTAAATTTTAGCGGATACACACTTACAAATAGGGTTGAATTTATACATGGGAGCACACACATCCGATAGGTACACAAACGAAGGAGCTTGATGAGGAAGGCATGATAGATAAGGAGGGAAGGAATGTGGGTGGTGAATGATTTGATGAAATATTCAATGAGTAAATGTCAGAGTCGCAGAACATCCAATCTTCACAAGGGTTTTATAGCTACGCCGGAATAAGAAGTGCCATAGGTAATTCAAAAACACTCACTAAGCTTACTCTCCCCCCAGTGAAAGTCATTGTCTCTCTAGAATTATCTGACTCCTTCACCTCAATGACATGATTGATTCAAGTGTAGCATACCCATAAAATTACATATGTCGTTGACAATCATGAGGGCCCTAAGCTATGCACTAAACATATGAGTGATAAGGAAAAGGGTCATATGATGGCTAATAGTACAACAAACTATTTTTTACCCTCGGTATTGAAAACAAATCTAGGTATAATGGATTAGGAAAAGGGTCATATGATGGCTAATAATACAACAAACTATTTTTCACCCTAGGTATTGAAAACAAATCTAGGTATAATGGATTGAAAGCCTCATAATAAGGCGAGCCAAGAAAAATATGTACGAAAGAATATGCAAACTCTATGAGATAAATTAAGTAGAAGTTGAATTTTTTTTTTCTAGAAATACTTAGTATATAATGACATTAAATCCTAGGGGAGGTAGGTGCGGGGGGGGTTCTCTATGAACTCAGAGGAAAAATAATTTTAAATTACTACTGGAACATCGAGAAAGACACCAATAATAAAGCAGAGGCTTATGCATTACTCAAAGGACTCCAACTAGCAAAGACCCACCAAATTTCCAATCTGAATGTTATAGGCGACTCCAAGACAGTCATAAGAATGATGGTCCAAGGAACCGACCCAAAAAATTTGAGTCTAAAAAGAATTATTGATCGAATACGTGTAGACTCAAGGTCCCTCAAGCCAAAATTCTTTCACATTTTGAGGGAAAATAACACGGCAACAGACAAATTGGCAAACGAGGCCATAGGGAAACCTCCTAGAACCTTAGGGGTGGAGGGTGTTGAAGTCTTAGCCCCCTTAGCCTAATGCGTCACATGACCAGGAGCCAACATGCAAAGGCTAGAGGAGGAGCCACTTGGAGCTCCAACACAAAAGGAGAGAAGTGGAGTAGGCATGTGGCCAACGCAAGTGGGGAACGGTGGAGCAGACAGGTGACAAGTGTGAAACCGATGACTCATCAACTAAGGATAGTTGGGGCTAATAGTTTATGCATCAACCTCATTATGGTTTCGGGTGGTCAGTTAATTCGTTCAATCAAGCTCGTGGGAAATCAAGGGATGAAGGCTCTTATGCAGATGGTTCATGCGTACAGCAGCCCAGATGCGCAGATGATTAGCCAGGATGACGTTAGGTCCAGACTCAAGCTCGCAGAGATGAAGGCTTCTAGTACATCACACCAGGTAGATTTTGTGACTTATCTATTTGACACGAACTCGACATTGATCGTCACATGGGGAAATCTTGGTCAGTGCTCGTCCTTGCTAGGGGAAATTTTATTTGTGATTTTAGTAAGCCATTCTCATCCCGCGCTCCCTCTGAATTGCTTAGGTTGTTCTGTCCTAATTGTTTCTCAGTGTTTTTCCTACCAGAGATTTTGGGCTCCCCCTCGTTACTCCTTGTCTCACCCAGTGCCTTTCCCTCCACCTTTTCATTGCTTCGCCCAGGCCTTTACCCCACGACCTCTGTTGATTTCTGCTCTACCCAACATTTCCCCATATCACAGGAAACCCAATTCGCTGCAGCATTATGTCCCCTCTAGCAGCATGGAAAATACCCAGAGGAATCAAAGTGCACCAGAGTTCATGCATTTGCAGGGTGTCAAGGGATTTCTAGCTGGTTCTGTTTAGCCGAACACTGAGGAGGAATGTGTGGGCTGCCAAAGGACGTGAATTCATATGGAAGCGCTCAACTCCACTCTCACTTTTGAACTCGAAATCCTCTCTCAACACATGCACCTTATTGAAATGATCCAAGATGAAATTTATGCTCAGAGGAGTCAGATTGAAGAGCAACGCAATAGTATGGAGATAATGCAGAGTCGATTGGATTAGCTGGAACGAAACCATCAACAGTCAAGCACACCAGCAAGCACCCATGGAGCTTCCAAGAATGTAACTTTAGCCACAGTCAACCAAATTTCGGACCTCAATGATCCCTACCTAGATTCAATTTGGGAGCAGTAAGGACATTCAAAGATCAAAACGGAACCGAGTAGTTGAGTTCTTGTAAAATTCCGATGTTATGTTTTGTTTTTCGTTATATATAAACAAAACATTCTATAGATTGTATTCTGTGAAATACAATAGATGCAATATAGCTAGGGAAGTTGGAAACTCTATGATCACAAATTTTATTTTAGTATTTCCAAGCTTCAAAGACTTTACTTCTCGAAGGCCTCTCATGGCCCTATTTTTGTATTACAATGAATTTATCCACACTTTTTAATATATATTTCCCAGTTCTTGTAAAAAAAAATGACATTAAATCTCATTTTCAAAATGTTTACAATAATATCAAATTTCATAACATATTAACTCATAAAAATTGAATTTTATTTTTAGCTAAGAGCTCGTCTTCCTTGGACATAAGGAAACAGGGAAATGGCCCAAGACCTAGAGACATCTCGCAAGAGTGAAAGTTTGTCCCCTTACGAACCACCAATGGGTTATTTCACATGAAGTGGCTTTCTTTGAATAACAATGATGAGCCAACTTGCATTCATGGATAACAACTAGTAATGGTTATCCCCACTATTGGTTAACAATTGAGTTATGATAGGTTTTCTTTGATGTGGCTTTCTTTGAATAACAATGATGAGCCAACTTGCATTCATGGATAACAACTAGTAATGGTTATCCCCACTATTGATTAACAATTGAGTTATGATAGGTTTTCACACTATGTGAAAAAATTAAATTTTATTTTCAAATTATTTCATTATAAAAACAACATAATAAATCAAAATAATTATTTTGAATTTAATAAACCAAAATTAATCCAAATAAATAATAATCATCAAAATAAATTATTTAAGTTTAATAATTATCACATTAAATTAAAAATTCTATACTAATCCAAAACTATTAAATTTTTTTAAAATCTATTAATTTTTTTAAATCAACATATTAATAAAATAAAATAATTAAATTGAAGTGTAATAGTCATACTTATAACATTATTAGACGGCTTATTATTAATACTCTCTTTGAAAATTCTATACTAACCAAGAACTATTAATTTTTTTAAATCCAATTATTAAAAGAATAAAATAAAATTATTAAATTGAAGTGTAATTGTCATACTTTTTATAACATTATTAGATGGCTTATTATTATTATTAATACTCTCTTTTTGCCTTTTCCGAGGAGGCGATAACTATGCCCTAATAATATAGAATAAGAATTCGTAAGTCCCATGAATGGAAAAAAGCATGAACCATCAAAACACATTATTATTATTATTTTATTTTTAAATTAATAATAATATTTTTTTTATTGAATATAAATTTAAATGTAAGTTGACTTTGTTATAATTAATTAATTAATGTAAAAAGATTAAATATATTTTATTTTAATTATAATTTCAAAATGTGTTCGCACACGGTTAAAATTGCATATATTTTAGATAATATTAACCTCATATTAATTATATGATAATTATAAAATATTAAAATAAGGTAAAAAAAATATGAATTGCATATATTTTAGATAATATTAACGTGATATTATTTATGTGATAATTATAAAATATTAACATAATGTTTAGAACAATATGAATGAGTTATATATATAGATTTTATAAATATAAGTTTTTTATAAAATTTAATGATGATGATAATTAACATTAAGTAAGATTAATTGATTTATTAAATTTAAAGAAAATAAGAGATTACTTTAATTTCTTTAAAATTGTATTTTTATGTTAAAAAAGTATTGAGAGAACAAGATCACCATAGTTTTGATGACTTAGGAGGTTAGGAAGGTGGATAATGTGGCAAACATTTTTAAATCTAATATGGATATAGGTAGGGCAATCCAAGAAGAAGTGTTTTTCATCTTCTACCCACTTAGTGTCACAAATGTGACATACTCTCTCATCCCATGGTGTTTTGGGAGTTGTCCAATGCCCACTTTCACTATGTAGCTCTTGAGAGTTTGTTCTTATTTTAACTATGTTGATTTTCTTCCTTGCACTTCTCGAAACTCAGAGGTAATTTGATCTTCTAAATTAGGGTTGACCACCTCCTTGTATATCTTAATTTCCTTTTTTTCCACTAATTCTTTATCACACCACATGTTCTCCTTAAATTTAAAAGTGATAATATTTGTAATATTATTGATATTGTGCATGATGGATTCTTCTTGTATTCCCCAATGATTTAGCCAAGATTTGACATCTTTATGTCATCCCCACTTGAGCCGCTAGTGGTTTTGGCTAGAGTTTGAAGCAATTTTTGGGAGTCTCTTGTCATCCATGTTGTTTATCTTGTTCTTGTATGTTAGGCATCTAGTCATAGCAATGCTCTCAATGGGGGAAATGTTTGCTTCTATGAGGAGGATAGGATAGGGTGTATTGTCCTTAATTTTGAGATTATAAGTTATAAAATTATTTTGGATATGTTCTATCTTTCTCAATTGTTTTCGAGCCCATAATAAGCTTAGATGTTAATTACTGCTATTTATGAATGAAGGTTAACTTATCACCATTATTTAAGAAAAACCATGTCAACTTAAATCATTTATTGATGGTTTCATAAGGAGATATACTTTTATTTTTACTAAATACCTTTATATCTTGAATCATTAACTTGTTTCCTTAATTTTTAAAAAAGTGGATAATAATTAATTTTATATCTTATTTTAAAACCAAAAAACAATTTCAATAAAAATAATATCTAAAAAAATTATTCATATATGCATCATACACAACTTGATTAAAATAACAATAACAACACTAATAAATAATTAACTTTCACTTAAAATATACATATAATGAAAATTAATTATTTAAAAAATCTCTCTAAAATAATAATAATACTTATTTAAATAATAATAATAATACTTATTAAAATAATAATAACAATACTAATAAATAATTAACTCCCACTTAAAATATACATATTTAATGAAAATTAATTATTTAAAAAATCTCCATGAGATAATAATAACAATAGATAATAAATAATTAACTCCCACTTAAGATACCCATATATAATGGAAAATGCCAATTATTTAAAAAAAAGTTGGTAAGTTATGAATGTCATGGGAAATGATGTGCACAAAGATTCTAATGGTTGGAAAGTGCCATGTGTGTACTTTCTACCTCATTTAGAAAAAGGTGGTCGGTTGACTTAAAAGAGGAGAAAGGCACAGGATGTTGCTTAAGAATAATCTTACACTTAAAAAGCAACCTTTTTATTATGAATTTTTAATTTGTATTAATTTATGGCAATTTTTTTTTTATGATGATTGCATTTGAAAAATGTGTAAATAAAATTTAGAAATATTATTTTTTTAAATGTTTTATTAAATTTATAATAATTTTTTTTTTATATAATTTTAATAATATTTTGAAATAAATAAATTTGAAAATCTAAATTTTAGGAATACGTTTATTTTTAGTATGTTTTAATTTTAATATATAAAATATAATTTTTCCTGCTTTCATAATTTAAAATATAATTTTATCTACTTTCCTAATTTAATTATTAACCAGATTTTTTTTACGTATAAAAATTTAGTAATTTCATTTCCATTATATTTTGAATAAAATGATATTATAAAAAATATTTTATTTAAATATAAAAATAATATTGTAAAGAATATTTTTTTACACATAAAAATTATAATGATTTTAGTAATTTCATTTCCATTATATTTTGAATAAAATGATATTATAACGCATATTTTATTTAAATATCAAAATAATATTGTAAAGAATATTTAAGATATTTTATTTTTGTTTGTTTGTTAATTTGTGCGGAACCTGTTGGCTACGCGATTGGCTTGAGAAACCAGAAACCGTGACTCAGGGACTCAGGGGCATCTAAGCCGTCAAAATCACCCGGGGATCGCACCCGACCTGAGCCACACCAACCCTTAACATGGTTGGATTTTTTGTCCCGGCAGGTTTCAAACCGGTGACTTTAACAACACGGAGTGGCTTAACAACACACTCCGTCACCGACTGTCCTACACCTCGGAGACATATTTAAGATATTTTATTTTATGTATATAATAAAGTGTATTAATCACAAAATAAATTAAACAATATTAATAATAATTATTAAATAATAATAATAATTAGTTTTAATAATTAAATAAACAAAATGACCATTTTCCTTATCAAAATTTAATTTTCTATTAAATTTATTTGTGAAATAATAAAGTTATTTTTAAAAGTCATAGTCTAAACATTTTATACATTTTTTTTTCTTTCTCAAAATAACAAAAATGGATATTTGCATTTTTTGCTTTGAAATATGATAAGAATAATTTAGAATTAATGAAATTGCAAATATTAATCATTAACATTGCAAAGCAAATTATAATAAAATTGTTTGAAAATGTTAGAATCCATTTATATCTTAAAAATAACTATTTCAACAATCTAAAAATACAATTTCATCAATACCTTATGATCAAATTATAATCATAATAAATAAATAAAAATTCAAAATTGTTAGACTTCTAATCTTATATTATAAGTGAATTAAACTATACATAACATTTATTATTGTACATTCCACTCCAAACAGTCATCCACAATGTTGTTACAATATCCATAAAATATAATAAAATAGTAGAAGATTCTTTACAACCATTATAAACTACGATAATCATATTTGACTTTAATATTGACCAAAAAAATAATAAGTTTAAAAATATTATTTGGGTTAAAAAACAAATTAATTTAAATAAATTTCAATAAAACACTTTACATTTAAAAATATTAAATTATTAAATTTAAAAATATAAAATTATTAAATTTTAAAAATAAAATTATTAAATTATTCTTTAATAATTAAAATAAATAAAAATATTAAATTATACTTAAGTTAAACTCGTTATGTCATGATAATAATTAATTTCAAACATAAATAAGTTTAAAATTATTTTAATTATTTATTTTATTTTTTAAGTAAAAAATAAGTATAATATTTATTTAAATTTTTATTAAATAAAAAAACTATATGTTCAATTAAAATTTATAATGGTACTCATCCTTTTTAGGGTTTGATGTTCAATTTATAACCTTCACAAAATCAAATATAGGGTTGGATATTAGATTTCCAATGCTTTGTCGAAATTTAAATATTTAATTATAAACTTTGCTCGCTTAAGGGCATATTTTGGCTTGGCCTTTGACATATGGCAAAGGGTACTTCTCATTGGGGATGTTGGAACACTCTCCTTTCCCTTTTTCCTTCATGTTTTAATCCATTTTAGAAATTACTTTGGGGATGGTAGAGAGTAAAATGTCATTAATTGCAATGTATTATTTAGATTGTGTAATATAGTTAGTTTTCTTAGTTGGAATTATCTAATTCATGTTTCCTATTTATCTATCTAGAAGATAAGAACATTGAAGTGGGGATTTCTTAGTCATGCATTTATTGTTTTTAATAAGACACCCCTTATATATGTGATATGTTTTTTTACTAGAGTTGCAACTTGAAATGTTTTTACTTTATTTTTTTTTGGTATTCATCATTAGATTTTGGCATACACTAGGTTTGATATATATTTTTTTTTCAGTTGGAGAATTTTTTTTTTTGGCGAGATTTCTTTATATGGAATATTTCTAAACAATATCTACACTTAAAAATCATGTTCTCCTTAATCTATAAACTATCGTGGATATTCCACTAGAACAGTTCATCACAAGATATCTTATAATTTTTTGCAATCTTTTATTATGTAGTGTTTTGCTTTAGCTTTTAGATTTAATATTACTAGCTTAGCGCAAAAAATATTGAAATGAAAGAAGCTAAGCAAATAACACACCATCCACACAACGAACACAAGATGCACCCTGGGAAAACCAATATGAGAAAAACCCAACTAGAAGGTGAGGCTCATGCCTTGCTATTTTCTTCTTATTTATGAAATGCAAATACAAAGAAAGTGTACTCACTATGGAGTTGCCATGGACATTGTGGCTTGAATGACTACTACATAATCTTGTACTTCATCTGTTATGCTTCAATATCCCACTCCTAAATGCTCTTCTCAACTATAGAACAATAAATAATACAAAAAAAATGTTACCCTTCCTTTCCTAGTGGCCAATATCTAACATGGCTTGATAGTCATCTAGGGTTAGGGTTGGGTTTTTTGCATGCCTCAACTACCAATTAAGGTTAGGGTTTTAGACCCTCTAGAATCTTCTTGAAAATTGACATTTGACTAACTCCACATGTGTGAGTAATGGAATTTGACTTGGCATACTCTCGGTATCATGGTGGTCAATAGGATAAGTCAAGCTATGGGAGGCATAACTTCCTCATCTGAACTTCGATTAAGGTGATCTTTGCGTCATTGGAAAGATCTTAATGTGTAAAACAATGTCAAGAGGCTGGGAACTTTATTCACAAAGTTTTGACCCCAAAAATGACCATTTAAGGCCTCAAATAAGCTCTGAAAGTTTTTAGACCACAAATCACCAAAGCATGACATGCCCCTAAAATGGGTTTTATAATCCAATAGCTCCAATTTTTCCACCAAGAAAATTCCAAAATATATGACAAATTATATAATGATCCATTTCAAATCACTCCTAATCTAGTTATGGAATCCATTGAGAATCATCACACTCTATAATGACTTTGTCAAGTGGATGTTTAACTCGAAGAAAACTCTACCCATATTCTAGCACGTGAAAATTATCTTATTCTTGTGGCTTATATTAGTGTTAAGAAATTTTCCAAGGATATTTACAATTGTATTTAATATTCTCTTAACTTACCAGTGGATGAGAAGATTAGTGGCATTCTCACCCAAACTAGGATTATTCAGATAAATATTGAAGCTAAGTTAAAATTCAGAAACCATGATTTGAAGAAGAGGCTAGCTCTACCCAATAACCATATTCCTCCTCTTTAAATTTCCCACAGTCTTCCAAATTAATTTAGAAATAATAAACACAAACTTACCACATATAATATAGTCCCTAGAGAAGCTAAAGAATCGAGTGATTCAAGGGTGGCAAGTGCAAGGGGGATCATCCTTGATCTCAAGTGACAACTTGAAACGACTTTTTCCTTGGTTTAGGAAAGTCCACAAACAAGAAAGATGAGGCTTACACTTTTTTTCAAGGTCTTCTTCTAGCAAATGAAACCATAATGAAGTCTTTGATTGTTATAGGCAACTCAAGCATAATAATCAAATCGATGATCTCAAAATTAACCTCATCCAATAGCGAGATAACATCTATTCTATCTCAAGTCCAAAAGGAGGTTTATAGTCAACAAAAGGTATCATTCTACTAGGTTTTAAGAGAGCATAATTATCAAATAGATTCTCTAGCCAATGAGGCCACCACTCTCAAAATAGGGGTTCTCTGGAAAATTGATGGTTGGCACTATCAATCAATACCTTAATTTTCATAGGTTTATGGATATGGAGGCATGTTACATCATAATAAATCACCATATGTCACAATGTCATCATCAATTGATTTCAAGTAAGGTGCCTAAATATGAAAGAACTTTCCCACCCCCCTCTTGCATGCTCGAACTTAATTCTGGTATGATTATTGAACCACTCAGTTAGGTTTATTAAATGCAATGTGATATAATGTAAATCTACATGGGTGAAGTGAGTAACGTCACCTCGATCAAGGCTATCCAATGGAAAATTTACCTGGTAAGAGCTTCCCTCAACCTTCGGATGGTATTCTAGATTTTTTGTTTGATGGTTAAAGTTTTAGATCATGCTTAGTGTGTGGCCATTCCTTTGATCTAGTTCCTAGATTTCTTCTACGCGTATGTGTTGGGTTAATATTGACTCAGTCGTAGAGTAGATAAGGTAACCTTGATACGATCATTGATGGGTTTACCATTGGTGGTTTACGGTCCCATGGTATTTGATGTGATTAAGTCTATTTAAAGGCTTGAAGAAATCCAATGTTAGATGTCTCAAGCGGCCTGGTGTTTGGCCAACTTGGATAAGGTCAATAAAAATATAGATATGGAGTGTTGGTTTTCTCGGTTATGGGTTTCTAGGATAAACATTGGTTGTATGTGCTTCTATGTGCATGCATTTTGTATTTTCTTTGATATTTCTCTCTCCAAGAATTAACAATATGGTATTTTGGTGTTCTTGCATCCTTGGTCTTTATTTGGCACCTATCCTTTTGGTTTTCTTGGATTTAGTTTCAACAAGTTGTGTCCTCTTAGTGTCCTAGTCACTCTCTTTTAGGTGTATGGTCCTTCGGTTTTGTTAGGCACTTCACTCAATTCTGGTTCTAGAGAGATGTGGACTCTTAGTTCCCTAACCATTCTGTTGTGTGGTATGTGGTGTAGTGGGCCTTTTCTTATGTTTTGGAATCAGATCCCCCCCTCAAAAAATTCATTTGAATGTCAGTTTGGGCCTCTTAAGACTCTTCTTAGGGGTTGGAAACATTTTCCCTCTTTATGTGACTTATTCATGGACTATAGGGAAACCCAAGAAGTTAAAAGGGTCCTTCAAAGACATGAAGAATCTATTCAATGTAAAAAAATCTATTTCTTCTCTATGACTACCAAAAATCATGAAAATGAACATCAATGCACCTCTCAAAATGAAATATAAATGAACACTCTGGTCCAACAAAAACAACAAATCGAACTCCTAAAGGTAGATGCAATATGTTGAAAAATATTGTCATAAATATTAGCAAAGGATCTCACTCTACTACTTATAACCACAAGATGTCGACAAATTCAGTCCAAGTGGATTTCAAGGAGGAAGATATAATTCACCAAATGATGGAAGACATGTATCGTGGAAACCGATACTCCCTTCCTTCTAACATTGAGATGGAAGAAGCCAACAATCATCATGTTGTTTTGTTAATTTTTATGTTTAGTAAAGAAATTAGAATCCTAGGTGTTTTCCTAAGGTTATATACCTATAAGGAATTTTGGGAAGTTTTAACTATGGACATTTGCAAGCTCTATTTTTTAGCATATAAGAGATGACTATTTTGTTTGGAAACCTAGGCCAATAGTGTTATGTAATATTGTTATTTAGGTCTGCTAGAACCTTTATAATATAATTTTCTCCAATTTCAGTTAAAAAAAGAATCGAGTGATTGGCCGCAATTGTTCTTTTTCCAACATCGTTGAGGAAAGGAAAAGGAAACTTCATGGGCCACACGTGGTACATTGTAAAATTTTCTCCAATTTCAATTAAAAAAAAGAATCAAGTGATTGGCCGCAATTGTTCTTTTTCCAACATGGTTGAGGAAGGGAAAAGGCAGCTTTATGGTCACATGTGGCACATTGTAATTTATTTGTACATGTCCCCTTGTATAGGCAAGCCTCGACTATTCTCTTAATCTTTCCATTTTACCTCATAGTGAAGGGTGAAGCTTTATTTCCTCCAAGCCCTTATGCTTATGTTGCAACTCTTTTTACATTAGTGTGGAGTGTAAAGTCTCTTGGATTTAGTCCCCCATATACCATTTTCCTCTGCATCCCAAAACAATAAGGAGTACAATACCATGCAAAGATGCAAAATGAGAGGAATTTGGCCAGGTTGATCCAGGTGGATATCGGTGGCCACCCACCTTTTCCAAATGTCTCAAAACGGATTTTTGGCAATTTTGGCAATTTACTATTTTTAGCAGTTTTTCCGGGTCCTGAACTTTCGGGGCCATTTTGAGGCCCTAAACGATGTTTTTTTGGGTATGTTGCTCTCGCAAAATAGCATCTACGATGTAATTTGTCTCAAGCGTTGTAGGCCTCGAATAGATCTTTCCAACGAGCTATCGTGTGCCCTAAACGGAGATCGTATGCAAAAGTTACGACCCCAGGAAGTTGATGTACTAACTTACCCCAA
>CBVK0100971332.1:6242-16455 GCA_900067695.1 Picea abies
AACTTGTGGGAGACTAAGGGTTCTAAGGAATAAGGCCCTTGCCTTATTGCATGCGCCTTATAATCATCATGAGCGACTGTCGCAGTCTGCCCTCACGGCATCGTGGATCCTCTCGAACTAGGTAATCGCTAACCTACAATTGGAGCCACGGCGGGAGTGCTAGTAGGCGGTGGTAGGGCTGTTGTCCACCCCTCTCCCTCAACCTCTCTGGAAATCGTGTGTAGCCCCTTTAGTCCATATGTGAGTCTGGTCGGCAAGCTATCGTTAGCCTGCATCATCAAAAATCATGTCAGAAATGTCAACATCACATCATCGAATCAAAATAAAATATCACAGTAAATACATCAACCCAAAATCACACTCCCTGACTCAATCCAGAGTCCAAGGGGTTCCACCGATGCCTCTGCATCCTCCAGGTCAAAAACCCTGCTCACTCAATAAAACTGAGTCAATGGCTCCTGTCTACATCAAAATAGTAAAACATCATGTTGTCTATCAATCACATCATAAGTATAAATGGTTTAACATCACAAAATTCCAGATCACTTGTAAGCAAGTGTCCTCAAAATAAGTTTTCTCAGTGCGCCAGAGCGGGATGTTACATACACCCCCTCTTGTTCTAAACTTCGTCTCGAAGTTTCTTAGTATAATGCCGAAATAAAAGTACCACAGTATCATAAGTACCACAATATCATAAGTCTATCTATCAAACAAAAATGGAAACTGCTGGCGCATATGATATGCATCCTCCCAGGTTGTCGAGTGCGGACTATAACGGTCCCACTATACCTTGACCTACTCTACCGTTCGACGTCGTAACTGTCGAATGCAATGATCTAAGATGTGGACCAGCTCAGCCGTGAGCGCTCCCTCATATGATACCTGCAAGGAACTCAGGTCAATCACGTGTGTAGGATCACTAATATAATGTCTCAAAACAGATACATGAAAAACATCATGCATACGCCTCAAAGAATCAAGCAAGGCTAGTCGATAGGCCACAGGCCCCTTTCTCTCCACAATCTCGAAAGGTCCCATGAACCTAGGAGAGAGTTTAGCTCCCTTTCCAAACTTGATCGAACTCTTATGCGGTTTAACCCACAAGAAGACTCGATCACCGACCTCGTAACTACAGTCGACTCGGTGCGCATCGGCATAATTCTTCTGTCGATCCTGCGCTTCTTTAATCCTTTGTCTTATGGTTTGCATTTGCTCTTCCATTTCCTGGATCACTTCTGGTCCCACCAGGACCCTATCCTCAAGCCGGTCCCAACTCAAGGGCGTCTGACACGGTCGCCCATAAAGGAACTCAAAAGGTGCCATCTTAATGGTGCTCTGGTAATTGTTGTTGTAAGCGAACTCTACTAGAGGCAAGAACTCCTCCCAACGCTTTTGTTGGTCCATCACATACATGCACAACATGTCTTCCAAGGTTTGGTTCATTTGTTCGGTCTATCTGTCAGTCTCTGGGTGATACGCAGTGCTAAAGTTAAGTTGAGTTCCCAAGGCCTCTTGGAAACTCATCCAAAATCGTCCAGTAAACACCGATCCTCGATCGGATATAATATTTCTAGGCACGCCATGCAGCCTCACAATCTCACTGATGAAAACTTTGACTATGTCAGGTGCCTGATACATCGTACGCACCAGAATAAAGTGAGCACTCTTCGTCAGAGTGTCAACTACTACAAAAATAGAGTCGTGTCTCCTTGCCGTCAGTGCCAATCCAACAATAAAACCCATCGAAATGACTTCCCATTTCGATTCCAGAATGGCATGTGGTTGAAGTAAACCTGCCGGGTGTCTATGCTCAGCCTTTACCTGCTGACACTCTAGGCATCTAGCCACAAATTTAACTATGTCGGCCTTCATTCCTTTCCAAAAGAATAATGGTTTAAGGTCTGCCCTCATCTTCGTAACCCCCGGGTGAGCCATGTAAACTGCTCTATGAGCCTCGCTTAGTATGAACATCCTCAACTCGTCGTTAGGCGGTACGTAAATCCGACCTCTAAACCTCAATAACCCATCGCTATCAAAAGAAAATCCCTCATATCGCGGTACCGTCATTGTGTTTTGTCCGATAAAATCCTCGACTTCTTTGTGCCAGACATCGTCACGCTATAAAGTGAGAACCTTCTCACGTAGATTCGTTTGAAGAGGCAACACCGAAAAGATGCGTGGCCTCCGACTCAAGGCATCAGCCACTCTATTCACAGTTCCATTTATGCAAGTAATCTCGAAGTCGTACTTGCTAAGCAATTCCGACCAACGTCGTTGTCGCGCGTTCAGGTCGCTTTGTGTAAAAATTTGTTGTAGTCCACAATGATCAGTCTTTATCGCTTTGCGTAAAAATGTGTTGTAGTCCACAATGATCAGTCTTTAATTCAAATTTTCGTCCAATAAGGTAGTGTCTCCAAACCTTCAAGGCATATACGATGGCTAATAACTCCAAATCGTGCGTCGCGTAGTTCTCCTCATGCCTTCTCAGCTTCCTCGAAATGTACGCAATCACTCGTCCGTCTTGCATCAAGACTCCGCCTAAACCTTCCTTGGATGCATCAGTGCATACCAAGAAGTCTGCATCCATGTCAGGGACCTTTATTATTGGCGCGGTTTTCAGCATCTCCTTAAGCCTACGAAAGGCTTTCGCGCATTTCTCTGTCCAAACAAACTTCTTATTTTTCTTCTGCAGTTCCGTGATCAGATTTGCTATCTTCAAAAAACCCTCGACAAACCGTCGATAGTATCCTGCTAACCACATAAAACTACGAACTTCTGTGACATTCGTTGGCGCAGGCCATTCCATAATAGCCTCAACCTTGGCTGGATCCACGGAGATACCCTCGCCGGAGATGACATGCCCTAAGTAGTGAATTCTCGATTGGTAAAAAGAGCAATTGGACAACTTCCCATACAATTTGTGTTCTCGTAAACATTGTAGTACCAAGCGCAAGTGCTCATCATGCTCCTCCGTCGTCCGAGAGTAGATCAAGATATCATCAATGAATACTTGGACGAACTTGTCCAAGTACTCGTGGAACACCCCGTTCATCAAACTCATGAACACCCCTGGGGCGTTTGTCAGTCCAAAAGGCAAAACCGTAAACTCGTAATGTCCAAATCTCGTCTTAAAGGTGGTCTTAGGAATGTCATCCTCCTTGATCCGTAACTGGTGATATCCGGATCGCAAATCGATCTTGGAGAACACCATCACACCCTTCATTTGATCGAATAGATCGTCAATTCTTGGTAAGGGATATTGATTCTTGATCGTAGCCTTGTTCAGTTGACGGTAGTCAATGCAAAGCCTCCATGATCCATCCTTCTTTCGAATGAAAATAAATGGTGCACCCCACAGTGACACACTAGGACGTATCAGTCCCAGGTCTAACAACTCCTTCAGCTGCATTTTCAACTCTTGCAACTCCAGGGTCGACATCCGATAAGGCGTTCTTGCTATCGGCTCAGTTCCCGGTTTCAGGTCTATGGTAAACTCCAGTTCCCTCTCCAGTGGCATCCCAGGCAACTCCTATGGAAATATGTCTGCAAACTCCTTCACCACTGGAAGGTGTTCTAGGCCTTTCGCTACTCCCTTCTCGTTGAGCTCGAGGATCGCATAAAGTTCGCACCCCTTGTGCGTACTCTTTCGTAATTGTAAGGAAGAGACGAATCGCAGGGAAACTCCCTGGTTCCGTCCTACAATCACACGTCTCTGTCCTTCGTCATCCACCAAGCTCAACCATTTCGTCTTACAGTTGAGAATCACCTCATGCGTTTCCAACCAATCCATATCGATCACGAGGTCATAAGATCATAAGATCGTGACGTACAAGTTGACTCTCGTGACAAACTCTCCCAGGTTAAGGGCGCAGCCCGTAACCTTTCCTCCAACCTTCTGTTTGGCTCTAGAAGCCATCTCCATGAAGCTAAACTCGTCCTGTTCGACTGCCTTTACCTTAATTATTTTTAGCACTGCACCAGAAATGAAACTCTCAGTAGCTCCAGGGTCTATCAAAACCCTAAGGGTCTGGTCATCGATAGTACCTGTCATCTCGAGTACAGTCGACTGGTGTTCTGCCTGGCGGTTATTCACCACTGCATGTATCCGATGGGCCTTGCCCATATCTCCCACGGTAGCGGGTCCGGCTGACCCGGACGCTCTGTCCCTCTCCACAGGACAATCGCATTGGTAGTGCGGCTCCCCACACGTCCAACACCCCTTCTTCGGCCCAGTAGTCCTGGTACCTGAAGTAGAAGAGGACTGGCCACCGGCCTGAAATCCTGGTCTGTTCTGCTGAACAGGCCTAAACTGCTACTGCTGCGGGCGACGCTGCTGCTGCTGCTGTGGTCCTCGATAAGGTGTCCGTTGCTGAGGCGGCGATCGTCTAGGTGTAGTGAACGTGGATCCCCTCTGGAAGCCACGATGTCCCGGCGTATGTCTCGCTGGTGTCTGATGTCGCAGCGCCCTCGATGAACTCTGACCTGTGGGTCTCGCTGGAGTCCTGGTCTGACCCCCGCTGATAAGCTCCTCCTCGGCTATGAGGGCCTTTTGGACCGCGTCGTGCAAGTTTTGAGGCATCAAGATCCTAACCTTGGCGCGCAGACTGTCGTTAAGGCCAAACACAAACCTGTTGACCTTGAGCTTCTCTGTGTTAAGGTGCGGAGCATACCGGAGCAGCTCCATAAAACGTGCCTCGTACTCGGGCACCGTACGACCTCCCTGTCGTAGCGTGTTGAACTCGTTGAGCTGATGCTCAATGAATTCCTCAGAAAGGTACCTCTCTCGAAACCGTTCCTCGAACAGCTCCCATGACACGTCTTCCACAACCATGTTCAGCTGCGGCAGGAGCGTCTTCCACCATAGAAGAGCGCTCCCCTTCAGTTGAAAGACTGCCATGCAGACCTTCATGTTGGAGGTATAGTCGCGAAGTGAGAAGCACATCGCCATATTCTCCAACCATGCCTCGGCGGCAGCACCATCCGGGGTGCCAAAGAACTCAGGAAATTTTACCTTCTCGAGTTCACGGTGAATGCTACCTGTGACGGTCGGTGCATGCGGCAGAACCTCAGGGGGTGCCGGTGCCCTGGCCTCATCTCTGTCCAAACGGATGATCAGAGCCTCGGACATGCACTGAAAGGATCTCATCATCCCAATAACATCACCAACTGCTATATGTTCCTGTCCGAGCACCTGCTCGCCTCCCTGGGGGTTAGACCCCTCAGGTGTGGATGTTGCTGGAGGCATCTCGCCTCCTCGCCTAGCACCTCGTCATCTGCCTCCACAGCGCCCTCTAACCATGATTACCTGCACGCACACAATCCACTCAATCAGCAACAGTATAATAAAACCAACTCATGTCAACGAAAGTCGTAGTGAACCCCAAGTCGAGGGTCGAACTGGCTCTGATACCATATGTAACAACCCTCCTAGCTAAGGACAACTACTTTGTCAACCGGTGCAAAAAAAAAAATTTGTTAAAGTGTGTGCGCGTGTGTAGAAGAAACAACCCCCTTGACTCTACGTCAACACTCGAACCAACAAGACGCAAGTAAGACAAACACAATCAAGACGACCCGACATATCATAGTGACAACAAGAAACAACGCCCCTAGACAGGAGGCGGGCAACTAGCGGCTGTAAGAAGAACAGACACCAGGGGTTAGGCACAGTAATGTCACAGAATGAAAGAATCCAACAGTAGAGTCGCAGTAGTGGAACTGTGCTTTTAAACAGCCCGAGACTACTGATACGGCTCAGAGTGTGTCGCAAGAGTGGAACTGTGCCTTTAAATAGCCTGAGACTCTTGATACGACACTGGATTCCTTCCACCGGATTTACACATAGAGATAAATACTAAGCTACAAGAGGTTTCTATATCCCGCCCGATCGAACATACTACACAATACAATACCACCAGGTACTAAAAAATCAGGGACCATCATGACCTCTACGCAAGTCAGGAGGACTCAATTCGACCAACCACTAAAGAGACCCGAAGACATCAATCAAGACCAATTGTTCCATTACTTATCATTAACCGATAAGACTTTATCCTAAGGTACAACCAATAAATTCCACCCCCATACGTTGTTATAAGGTCGGTAGGCACTAGTTCCGGGACAAGCAAGAAGCGCAAGCACATTGCATTTTTCTGTTATTGCCATAATTGCACAATGATATCATGCCATAATGGTAAACCCCCGACATTACATTCTCCTTATTAACTTGCCCTTCCTACCCGTCTATTACCAGACAATCTAATAACCTAACAACAATAGCATTGCAATTAGACATTGTCATCAACACTTCAATTTAAACGAAGATTATCCTGGAAATTTAAACTCCATCATGAACATTTCAAGTAAACCATTTTTAACATTGCGAATGGCCTCATTATTAACATTGCTAATTAAACAATTATTAATCTTGCACTTTAACTAGTGTTACCATGACAACTGAGAAAATATTAATATTGCAGTGAAGCATTTATCCTTAGCACTGTAATTTAACAACATTATCCCTGCAATGTAGCCAAGTACCAACATTGCACACTACACCAATATTACCATACCTTCCAATAACCTAACAAATAATAGCATGGAAACACCATTCATTAACATTAACACTTCAATTTAGACGAAGAATAGTCTTGCAATTTTAACATCATCCTAATATTCCACTTAACAATAATAACGTGGCGATTCAACCATTATCATCACATTGCAACTTAACAACAATATTATTATTGCTATTTAGACAAGAATTACCTCTGTATTTAAGCTATTAATATTGCAGTTAAGCTTCCTACTTGGAATTCAATGTAACCCTATTAATGTTGCCATTTACGCATATAATCATTGCAATTTAACAATATTAAATATTCGATTCCACATCATATCACATAACAATAATCCTTATAGTTAAAAAAAAGGCCATGACAATAACACTACTTAATGTTACATTGTTTTAAATCCCACTCACATAACAATTTGATTAACAATGAAACGAATGTCATTACCTTTAGATTTCTTAACCTAATCGGACCGTTCCCTTTTCATTTCAATTATTCCATTCACAAAAGGTGGTTACATTAACTAAATCATAATAAATTGTTGTTCTTGGTTTCAAGGACCGAACCTTCCCTATTGCAAATAAAAACGATTAAATCAACTTTAAAAAAGTCAACCATATCATTATTTTTACGATACAATAATATTGCAAAGGGCATAACCCTAATCTTACATTCGAATGCTAACCTAGCAGTCACCATACGGCAAGAACATTACCACTACATGTTCAACCAATATGAAGTAATAGGCTTACTTTAGGATAACATTGCAATTAAAAATAAAAATAACAATAAGGACGCCGAACATAATGCGTTAAAAGCCATGATAAAGACCAGTGTGCATCACATCGAAAATTTAGGTACCTTTTTATTGTAGTTCACATTCTTCTCGGTGCAACTAAAGGAAGTAAATGTTGGTTGTGGAAAATCACAGAAATATATATATTGCTTCATTTAATTACGGTAGGTTGCTAGGTTAATGATCGCTAAGAAATTAGGCGGCTAAATACGCTACGTAGGGTAATATTTTTTTGGATTTAGGCTGGAATAAGACCCTAGACAGAAGATACATTTGAACGACATGTAGTAGAAATCCATCAACAGCAAATCACTAACCTCCACGCTGTCTGTTCAACGTTTCCAAGGAGTTATGCATTTATTTTGACACTGCCTGTCGGTTTAATTTAAATACAAATATCATTGAGATCTAGGGTTTCGCTGGACTGTCCCATGCGCTGGGCTAGCAATCTAGGTTACCTATTGAGAAACTAAACTGTAATTATGATTATCCTCCCTGTAGATGCATCGGACAGACCACCAACATTTAGTGACCCGGCACTTAATTGTTGTGGCAGGCATTCCTCGGCTGAGTTTAAGGCGTGCGGGTATGGAGCTCAGTCCCGTTTTACAAGAGCCAAGGGCAATAAATTCGGTCCCAATACTCATGCGCAGAGGTGAACAGCGTGCTCACACAGAGGGCGAGTAAGGATGGTTGTTCGTGGTGCCGTCCAGAGGTTACACGGGGCATGTAAATACCAAACCAAAGTTTTCCCAGTTAGTCGAACGGACACCAGAAATTTTTCTGATTAACTACGTATCTAACTCAATGAACCGCTCACTTAGTCGCCGTAAGCCCAGGCCTAAGACGAGTTAAAAACACCTTCCCGAGCCAGTAAAAAAAATAATAAACTTTCTTAAGGAATATGAATAATGAATTTCTTCAGAAAATTAATTTTGCATCTTAGCGCAGGGCTGGTCAAAGGTTTACATTAAGATTATTATTTGTATAGCATACTGATAATGATTTAAGGTAATGAACAATTACAAATCTTACGGCAACCCCCCCCCCCAGNNGCAACCCCCCCCCCCCAG
Organism: Picea abies; assembly: GCA_900067695.1. Classification (NCBI taxonomy): domain Eukaryota; kingdom Viridiplantae; phylum Streptophyta; class Pinopsida; order Pinales; family Pinaceae; genus Picea; species Picea abies. Next base: position 14,684 of record CBVK0100971332.1, read on the forward strand.
GTCTTCACTATTCTAGGAAAAAGGCATGGTCCATCATATAAGGAAGTACTTCTGCGTTCCAGAAAACAGTTACCAGGTCACCAACCTTACGCTTACGCAGATTTCATGACGTAGTCCCAGATCATTCAAAATCAAAAATTTTCATTAAAAGGTAAACCAGAAGGTAGTATTTTTATTAACAGCTCCACGAAAGGCTGAGTTTTGGAGGAGACCGTGTTAAAATGTCTCTTGAAAGTATAACATCGCTGAGAGTGAGAACAGGAATCCAAGAGACAGTCGGCCTATCAAATGTTCGCTATAAAATAGAGACGTGGAAGACACAAGTCTCCACACAGATTGTAATTAAATAAAACAGGGAACTAGTTGGAGTTCTTCTACCTGGTCAACCCTCAATGGCGGCAAACCATCAGTAGATAGCATACATCCCAAGCCCTAACTATTAAGCATCTAAGAAGACATTCCAAGGAAATATGGCATGGAGTAATGAGCTGTCTGTATTTCTCTCAGGTGAATACGAGCACGCCCCGTTAGCACGCATACGCCTACAAATAACATTAGAGACGCCCACCAAATATAATACAGCCTCAACTATGGATGCTCCCATTCATACAAGAAGTGCCCATACCCAAAACAGTAACCACACACCCCATCAAAATAATTTTTTTCATAAACGGAGCCATATAAAACAGAAACGAAATAACCTAAACCCCATACATATTTACCAGTAAGCCTACTGAACTGATTATAAAACGAGAATTTTTCTGAGTTTAAGGACAAGGAAAGGACATTTACATCTATACAATCACAATCTCAGCAATAACTCACCATTCATTCTACCCTACTTAGTTCAAGAACATACCTTTGCCTTATTTTCTTGCCGCGATGAATCCTTGCTCCTGCCGCTCCTGCTCCTGCTTGCCGACCGTAAGAACCCACCAGTACCTCCCAGCCAAACGCTAGGGGTACTCTTCTTCCCCCTCATCCCCCCGAGCCGCAAAGGGGACACACACAATCAGAGAGTAACTAGCTCCTCGGCTCGCCTCCAAGGCTGAGCTACCACTCACGTCTGCTGAGGATTCCCAACTCCTACCAGCAATTAGTCAGTCTCTATTCTCTCAGCATAACAATACCAATCTCATCAAAAAGTCCCTACCTTTCCCCCTCCTCCTTTCCTTTATTCAGACTCAAACCCTAATTCTTGTTTTTCTTAGGTTTTCCCCCCTTTTTCTCTTTGACTTTCTTATTTTTTCTTTTTCGTTTATTTTGTTTGTATATTTCATTTTTTTATTTTTCTTTTCAAAAATTTCAAAGGTATGTGCGCTTATCATTTTTTTTATTTTATTTCCTTTTATCTTCACATGTTTAACTTTATTTGTTTATAATTTGTTTATAATATAAATATACATATATATATATTTTCATTTTTCTATTAGTAAGCATGCATTCATCATTTAATTTACCATTAATATATTTGTATATTTAGGATTAATGAAATATTAAGGCGATGGCAAACCAGTACAGGGAAAAGTAAATGTATTACATAAAACGAATAAAGAGGAATTACGGGGAGGGCTGGCGATTTAGTAAATGTGAACTGCACAAGTAAAGGAAGATGGATATTGGAAGATCAAGACAATGGAGGATAGTTTAATTAAGTAGACAAGAATAAAGAGAGGGTGATGGTCAGAGTTTTGTTTGCTCTTTTTTTTTTGAATTTTCATTTGTTAAGGCCACACTAAAATTCCCCCCCCGGTTTCTAGAAGGTCTTAGGC
>CBVK0100971334.1:0-10687 GCA_900067695.1 Picea abies
AAAAACATTCTTTTCAACCCCCAATTCATCATATAGATATCAATCAACATCCTGATTACCCTATAAATTATAGGGTCCTAACAGACCTCCTTGGTTGAAGATGTTTCTTGAGATATTTCTATCTCATTGCAATTGAAACCCATGATTAGGCCTTGACCACCTCTACCTCACTTGTTATCACCTCCTTATACTCGACTACCAACATTGTTTCTATATTTTGTGACTTTAAAGGTAGTTATCTCAAACATTTCCACCAATTCTTGTAGGGCTCTACATTTGTCTAAATTATGTGAGATGGATTTGTAAAACTCATAGTACACAAATGCTTGGTTAACTAGTCTACTTGTGTAGTAAAGGGAACTACATATGGGGGTGGCCATACTTCCTATATATCTCATGGTATTCTCATATTGGTGTAACGAAAATGGGGATAGTGTAGGTTTAAGTGAAATGCCTCCCTCATTTTTGGGGAATCATTACTCAAGTAGCTTTGTATCCTAGAAATTGTGCACCATACTTCCTCCAATAATCCCTTACCTTTGGCTAGATCTTATATTTATTTATATAAGGTAAAAAAATTTTTTTGGCATTGGCCTAAGTTTCATATGCATGGGAATTCCCTATTGGGGAATAGGGTGGAACAAGACATGAAACATAAAACACAACACTGCAAATAATCGAAGAGGAACAAAATAATTTGAAGATAGAAGGTGGTGTCTAAAGACACTATTACAAACTTAAGTAGAGTGCACTATGATTAGAAAATCATAGTGCATATTTCAGATATTGATCTGCATGATCTGTATGTGTTTCATGATGGTAAGGATCCAAGGGGTCTACTATTTATAACATAAATATCTAACCAACTCCCATAGAATCCAAAAGATATTTTCCACATGTAATCGTCGGTTGTTAGAGTTGAATTTGTCAAATCTGCACTGTCAAGTTGACTGAACAAGGATTATTGACCTGAGTTCCTATGTGTCCAAATCGTAGTCGATTGTTGGGTTAGTTGATCCACTGGTCAACTATCTTTAGTTGTTGGTTGATTGTTTGATATAGGTGGATATTGGTGGCCACCCACCTCTTCCAGTTGGCTCACATACAACTTTCATCTTGGTGGTGATAGTTTTCATCTTGGCAGTTGTTTTCTAGATTTTTGAGTCCCAAACTTTCGGGGCCGTTTTGAGGTCCTAAACGACATTTTTTTAGACTTTTAGGTGCCAGGGGTTGCTCATGTCTCTCCTTAAGTCCCAACAAAAGTTTTACTTCTCGGATATACCTTTTTGACGAGGTATCAAACTCCCCAATTGAAGATCGTATGCAAAATTTATGACCATGAGAAGTTGATGTACCAACTTACCCCAACGGGGCCCACATGAATTTTGGCGCTTCATCTCCTACGGTTAGGTTTTTGGATGTCTATGGTTTTGTCATTCATGTTAGATGTAAAAATTCTTTTGGAGCCCCATTGTACTCATGCTCTTGTGAATGAGTGCAACCATCACATCTCTTCTCAGAGATAAGATGCCACCATTCTAGCAAGCTTGTTTCAGTCTACATTTTATAGTTTCAACATACTTCTTTATTAATAGAATCCAAGTTTTACTGTATCTCTATTATTGTTCATTGAATATCTATCTTAATAATATAGATTTGTATTCATTTCATTCTGCTCATAAAATTCGGATTAGTGGTATCAGAGTGGTTTTCTCCTTGTTGTTCTTAATGCATGTCCCCGACGAGGTCAAGGTACAAATAATTGGGTCTCGGGCTTGTTTCTCTTGAGGGAAAAGGCTCTCACATGCTCAAGCAACCTCCATGGTAGGAGAAAATAAATATGATGGGACAAGAGATCCTTTTAAATCGTTGTTCGAGGAATCCCTCGCGCAACAGAGGAATGAGATGGATAGTTTTGCGCAAATCCTTCGACGACTACCAACATGTGATGGATCTTCCTCGAGCAGAGGCATTTCCCCCTTCAAGGTACAAATAAACTTTGATATTCCTATATTTGAAGGTCAAATAGACACAGATGTCGTAGACAAATGGTTCAATCTACTAGAAGGGTATTTTTCTTTCCATAACTTTTTGAATAGAGAAAATATTATTTTTGCGCTCCTCAAAGTTGTCCCCCATGTCAAAGATTGGTGGGAGACTTTCTGTGAGAAAAAGGAAAAAAAGGAACCCTCGTTAGTTACAGTTGCACTCACCTGGGATTCCTTGAAGGATATTATTAACTAACAATACTACCATTGCGGAAGTTATGATGACCTATATAAAATATGGACCACACTGCAAAAGGAAAGGGACCAAGTAGTGCCAGAGTTCACAAATATCTTCCATACCTTATGAACCAAGATGGTAATCAAAATATTTTGAGTGGCATCTGGTGCTCAAGTACCATGGTGTTCTACATAGATACATCCAAGCAGAAATGGAGTTTCTGGACATATCATCCTTGGGCGTATATTATTGATATGTTGTCAAAATCATGCAAACATTTAAACAAAAAACATGGTAGTTTGGGTCTAGGAACCCCTCACAGCAGAAACAAGGAAAGGGCAGCCCCAACCCGCAGAACAAAGGGTAGAGAAAATATGGACAACCTCAGGTTGACTAGTCTAAGCTGCAAAGAAATAAGGAAAATGGAAAGACAAAGAAAGATATCAGAAAGTGGTGAGAGTTCCATAAGAGCCCCTGGAATAACACTATTGATTGCTACTCAAAGAAGTCATTGGTGGCTGAGATGAAAGCCTTTGAATTATATGTGGGTTCTGACTCTAAGTCAGAACTAGAAAAGGGGAGATGGATCATTAACGCATAACCCAGTGCCATCATTGCTACCACCAAGATCCATCCTAGTGAACTTGACGAGCCAGAGGAAGGTGAGTGCCTCTTTCATTCACAAATGTGGGTGAAAGGCACCCCACTACACTTCATTGTTGATAGCGGTAGCTAGAAGAACCTCATCTCAGCAGAGGTCGTCAAGCGGCTGGCCTTGCCGACAACTCCACACCCACAACCCTACACCATCAGATGGCTCTGCCAAGGAATCGATCTCTGCATCAGCCAACAGTGTCTCATGTCTTACAGCATCAAGCCCTTCAAACATGAGGCATTGTGTAATGTTTCTCCCCTTGAAGTTTGTGATTTTCTTTTGGGCCAACCTTATTTATGGAAACAACATGAGGTATATGAGTCTAGGCTTCGCAGTGTTATTATTACTTTGGATAAGAAATTGCACAGGATACCCAAGGTAGTCCCACCTAGTTCCATTTCCTTGATCTCTTCCAAACAATGCATGAAGATCATCTCTCAGATCGGGAAGTTTTTCTTCTTCGTGATTCACTCTCTAAGTGAGCGAAAGATTGCAGCCACATCCATGGCCTCCATGGCCAACCTCTCCACGTAGTAGAAGAAAGTGGATAAGGTCATGGAAAAATATAAAGACATATTTTCCTCACATACTAGGGTGCCTCTGCACTATCAGGTCAATCATTCCATTAATCTGACCCCTGGAGCACCGCTACACAATGGGATAGTATATCGCCACTCTCTGTCAGAAAATGAGGAGATCAAGCGTCAGATCTAAGAAATTCTCCACAAGGGGCACATCCGACCCAACTCATCACCTTGTGGAAGCCCAATCATGCTTGTGCAGAAAAAAGATGAGACCTGACAACTCCGCATTGATTACTGGGTCCTAAATAAAATCATAGTTAAGAACCAGTACCTGATTCCCCGAATCGATGATCTCCTTGATCAACTCAAGGAGGACCAATAATTTAGTAATATTGATCTAAATTCTGGCTACCATAAAGTCCCAACAGAGGAAACAAATGTATGGAAGACTACCTTCAAGTCAAAAGAAGGTCTTTTTGAATGGCTAGTCATGCCCTTTGGTTTGAAAAATGCACCAACAAATTTCATGAGGATGATGGACGATATCTTTCAGAATTTCACCAATTATTTTGTAGTGGTGTATACAGATGACATCCTCATCTACACCCAGACTTGGGTGGAACACTTGCAGCATATTCACCAGGTTCTGCACACTCTACGGCAACAAAAGCTATATGCCAACTTGGAAAAATGCTCCTTCGGCATGGACAAGATCTAATGCCTATGCTACATTGTTGATACACATGGTGTGCATGTGGATCCAACCAAGATCAAGGTCATCTATGACTGGAAAACCCCAACCATGCTCACTAAACTTTGAAGTTTCTTAGGTCTTGCCAATTTCTATTGCAGGTTCGTGTTGGGATTCTCCCATATTGCATGGGAACTCAGCCAAGTAACCAAGGGTGGTGTTAAGGAAAATATTTTGTGGAGCCTATCCCAACATCAAGCATTCGATGATTTGAAGCAACGCTTGTGCTCAGCCCCAGTGATTTCATTACTTGACCTGCAACAACCCTTTAAGATTGAGACAAACGCTTCAAAATTTTGTTGTGGGCGCAGTTCTCACTCAGCACGGCCACCCCATGGCCTATCATAGTGAGACACTATGAGATGGCATACATAAGTACCCTAATTACAAGAAATAAATGTACTCCATTATGCAATCCCACTGCCAGTGGAGACATTACATTCTCGGGAAGGAGACAATCATCCACACTGCTCATAAGTCGTTGCAGTTCATGCTGACACAAGGAAAATTGTAGAATGACCACCATCAAAAGTGGTCCACATACTTGCAGTAGTTCCACCTCAACATCAAGTATTATACATGAAGTACCAACCATATCGTTGATTTCCTCAACCAACCTCCAATTGTGGCACTCACCACAATGCTAGACTCTTGCGGCCACGATACCTTTGGATGGTCCCCGTTGGTGGTAAATATTTTCATTAAATAAATGCCCAATCATTTAATTGTCAACCTGAGGAGTTTAATTGTCAACCTGAGGAGTTTGTAAACTTATGAAGCACATGCACAGTAAATGCAGGATTGAAGATCATTTGACCTAATCTAATGTTGAAGCTACAACTGGAATTGAATTATTAATATAATGCGGGAAGATGAAACACATGACTTGGAATTGAATTGATGAAACACACGACTGAAATGAAATTGCGTAAATGAAATTAACATGGAAATGAAAAATTGCATCGAAGGAAAACAACATGTGAAGAGCAACAAGACAACATGTGTGAGCTCACACTAACAATAAAGAAATCTCAATTACATCACAATGATCAAATGAAAAAATAATGAAGTCATGAAACTAATCAAAGAAATGACTATGAACCAAATGACTAACTCCTATCATTGATTTCTAATGATTTTCCAATCTAAATCTAATCTCCTTCTAATCCCATAATGACTAATTACTTTCTCATCCTAATGAATACTCTTTCATGAAGAGAGAGCACTCTCTTTTATACATGAGAGCACTGAAAATAAGATAAGCATCTCGTAATTACAGATCCACTTTTGTCTCAACCAATTTCTCATTATTACAAAATATGATCCCTTCAAATCCTCACACATTTCTCTCATACATCTTGGATAATATATGTTATCCATTCCCCATGATCTTCTCCTTGAAATAGGCTTGAATTATCTCCTCAAATCTCGAAATGGTGGAGGAAGTATTCAAGAAGTCTTTTTGAATTAATCCTTCACATATTCCTACACATTACAAAGCTCACACATTTTTGAGATATATAGATTTTCTAATATTTAATGGTAAATTCTCTTTTAATACTAAAATGAATAAAGTAGAAAATAATAAGGTGAAACCCAAATGTATTTATGAAAACGGTATAATGAAAGGTTAAATGAGGTGATAAAATGTGAGAAATGGAGAAAGGAAAAGAGGATGAAAATGAGACATTTCTGAGACCCAACATTCCCCCCAAATGAACTTGTTGCATGTCCTCATGCAACTGTGCATAAAAAAAAATTCTTCTCAATTTTGGCTTTGCATGATTATATTTCTTAACAATGAAGAGGATGAAAATCCCCTCCCCCCAACTGATCTTGTTGCATGTTTTCATGCAACCTTGCATGGTTATTCTTTAGGACTTTTGGCTTCTTAATGAAATCATTACATGATGTGAAATACATGAGTAACAACTGATGTTTATGATGGTTGGTTCTTGTGTGAAAATCAAGAATATAACAAATGTTGGTTCTTGTGTTAACAACATTCATTTCGTTTACTTATTTTCTTGCTGCAATAATATTTTAAGCACACATGCATTGGAAATTATAAGCCATCAATGTGCATAATAAATCCTTTTCTTCATGTTATGAATCATGCCAAGATAGATCAATAGATGGAATAAAAGTGCAACAAAGTGTAGTTCAGATGAGACATGTTGGTCAATAGTATATGAGGTGATGAATGGAATCAAATGGTAATGAATATCCCTCCCCCCCCTCCCCCCCCCCTGACGATGTGTTATGTGTATGAAAAGGTGAAAGACAATTGAAAAGGTGAAAGACAATGGAACATGGTGAGGGAATTTTCCAAATTCATTCACTCTATCATGTAAGGAATTGCATGATTAAAGAGTAGAAAACAACATACCTCCACTTACCCAAAAAGTAGTTAAACCATGCAATAGGGATGTAGTTGTTGTTGGATCAGGAAAAATGTGACTGTTGTTGTCATTGTGACTGGATCATGGGATGTGAAGTGAAGGAATATGAACTACTGATTGGTTGTATGAATCAAAAGATGGAGTCTGAAAGTGGAACTGTGGTACTCTCATATGGATGCAAAAATACTGTTGCAATTGTTGATGGAGTCATGGAAAAGTGTATAGTATTCACCGATGGTAAAATTCTAGTCATGTGAATGAATGTGTCGATGTCGAGCATGAAAACAAGTCATTGGATTACTGGCCATAGATGAATGTCATTAACCAATGTGAGAATAACTTACCATTGATGTTAATGAGTGCCAAGGTACCTAAGCACATCTTGCGAAGTGTGAATAGATGAGCTGATGTCAAGCCACTTGCAAGATCTAACGATCAAGGTACATTGATGTATTCCCATGTTTTTCAGAAAAAGAACTTTCCATTAATGCATGCAAGCCTCAAGGTACTCATAATAACTCTAGTCTCTATCCCAGATAAGGTGTTGAGGTCAATGGGGAAAGACTTGTTGTTGGGCCTTAAGGAATCCCACATCCATCAATGTGAGTTCATACAAAATGATTGGTAGGACTATACATGAAAAAAATCTCAGTAGCAACAGGTTTGTATGGCAAGGAAAACAAGGCAATGTAGTCATGGAAAAGAACTGAATGGTTTTATTCGTAAAGCAAAAATGAACGGAAAAATAAGAAAGATATGTATGCGACTTAAAAAGATAGGCATGTGTGAAGTCATGATGGATAAGGAAATGAAAGGTGGAATTCAAAACATGGATGACGAATAAGATTGGAAGGAGAAAGGTAAATGATCATGTCATGGCGTAATTGGTTTTCTGAAAGATGGTGGTGTAGTGACAAATGTCATGACATGTGCAATGAAAAATTTAGCTCCTTCAATCTTTTAATAAAGCGTGCTTTTCTGAAATGTTTTGCGATTCTCAAAAATCACTTCGGAAATTGATTTTATTTGAGCCTGTAAAAGGTTATTATATATCCTGCATGAAAAGTGTCAGAACTTTGAAAAATATAAAATGCAGGAATGAGTACAAATGCGAGCAAATCAAAATTCAAAAAGTGTGTTTTACATATTTCCCTTTGCGTAAAAGTTCCGTTGTCGATTGAAGTGACTCAAGAAACCAAATATCATGAATCTAAAACATTGTTTTGATATCATTTTCAAGGATTATTTATTGAAATGTCCATTTGCAATTTTTTTTTTTACAATGTTTTGATTTTTATAATTTGTTTTTATTTTTGTGATTTTTTTCTTTTTATGGTTTTATTATTTTTAATTATTCATTCACGACATCTCATGCTAAAAAGAAACCAATTATTCAAAAGGCAATGAATCCACCCATTCTTAATCAAAAACAAAATCAATAAGCATCTTAGTTGTGTAATCAACCATAAGTAATAGAACAGCGTTGAAGTAGATTGAGAGGACTGTGACGGTTATGGGATCCTGGAAATGAAAAATACTACGTTCATTCTTCCAGAGGCACTAAATAAATATAACTTGGATCAAAAACCTTTTACGAAGTCAAAACCACAGGTCATCGAAATATCTGCATGAGGTGGCAAGGGATCTAAACTGATTGCCTTGTTTTGACCTTGGTTTTGTTGGAAAAGTCTCTCTATATTCTTCTTACCGATGAAGGCTACAAAAAGAAGCACATAACATGTTGAGTGTGAAGGACAAAGGAACAAACCATTATTATTGCATCGATATGCATAGAGTAAATTGAAGATTTGAACATCAAAGCATGAGTATCAAATTTCATATCTTGAATTGACCTCCAGACTCCTGCATTTTAACTCTGTCAAGAAATGGCACAATAATAAAGTGCTTAAAACAATTTTTTTACTAATGCATGACAAGCGATCTTAGAATTTTTAAAATAGACTTCTCAATGGTCCAAAACAAACCCCTGCCCAAGAAGACAACCCATCTAGTTAATCTCCAGTATGAACACTTTCAACCTCATGGAAATCAATAGATGAGAAGTCGTCATGTGTAATCCATTGACCAATATTAAATTGTATTTGTGTATGGTTGTGTCACTACAACACCCCACCAACAAATACATGTTCGAGAACAATTCTTGGCATGTTCCAGAGATCAAGCATATAGCCAAAAGTAGCTATGTAATCAACGGCTCTTGCTTACCAAACTCCCATAAGTTTATGCAAAAGATGACTATCTTATAATTTGCATTAATGTTCATGTTATTTCTCGCCTTCTTTCAAAAATTTGCAACCAAAAACAGAAAAAAAACAGTTTTTGTTGAGCTAGTGATAATTTACCTGATGGATCTAAATGTCTGGGTTTGCAGAGGGATGACATGTTCATTAGTTGGATTGAAAACCTATTATTTCTTCCGCATTCTCAAAATCTATTCAATATCCCTTGAATTCACATGCATTTTCTAATATTTGAATCTGAAGGTGCAGAGTTGTTGGAACGTATATAACTTAGATTCAAGTTGCTTTTATCATTCACATCAGATGTAAAAGTGCTAGTAATGTAGGTGATGTAAACCCTAAAATGAACGAGAATACTAAAAAAAACATGAATCCTATTTCCTATTGTTTTGAATAGAATAGTCATATTCAGTTCAATAAATAGCTGGGTACACAGTGGAAATATAGAAGCAAAGCGAGGTATGCCGAAGGTATAGTGAGTCAGTGAACTCTACTTGTTTCTGTGAATAGAAGTAGAGGGAGGAGCAAGTTTAGTATACATAACGAGCCAATAGGTATAGAAAGAGTTCCGTGTCAAGTGAAGTGAACGAAGGGATTCCTTGACAGAATCCTGAGTGAAACGATCCCCCTGGTACTCTATCGAGTGATTAAAGGGATTCCCCGAGTTTATTTCCTACTCTATCCTGCTCCACCTACATTGGGACCAACCTACCCATTATGTTGTTTCATCGCTCCATGGAATAAGGACTTATATGTGGTGTTTTACCTGACTATAGTAACCAGAAGAGGCCTTTCCAATCACAACTCCAGTTGAGTCAAGTGAGAAAATTATGTAGTCGATTATAACTTTGTTTATTTAGTCGAGTCTGTTGATCAAAATAGTCGGTCAAGTCAACCATCAAAGCTAGACATGAAAGCATGGTTCCAGATTCAATCGCATAGGAAGATACCGTCCCACCAACAGGAGAGCAACACAAAACAAACCACCACTAATGGCTCCATGAAATGAGGCACCAAACTATGAAGGAGGGTAGTTTGGTTGTTGCGTCCAAATTGTGGGTTTGTTGTATCTAGTAAAACAATGGAACTTCCACCAATTATAATCAAAATCCAATTAAATATCCCAGAGGTATATAGAATAGAGCCATCCAACTATATAAAAACATTTTGATTATACCAAACATAGAGAATTATACTAAATTCAATTTCTGTTGTACCTAGATTTTCAAAAGAATTAGATTAGATGAATGATAGTGCAATCAAAATTTAGATATGCCAGTATTAGATATGCAAGTCCTAGTTCTTTGCAAATTTAGTTTCTAATCGGAGGAATCTCGCTATATAATATAGAAACTTCCGGAAATGGCATGATGTCTCAATAAAAAAAATCCATTTGATGTCTGAGAGAGATATGCCAGGACCAACGCTATCAGATCCTTAACAAAAAATTCAATCGTTTGGTCTTCGCCAGATATATACATCCAAAGCTCGGGGCTTTCTTGGCAATGCTTATTTCCTTGTAGTTTTCTCCGGTGACACTTGGAAAACTGAATTTGTAGATGGGTTGTGGTGTCAGTAGTGGTGGTGGTCAAAGCTCTATGGGATACTTGTTTGGAAGTGATGAGCCCATGAAACCAACACCCACCTGTACCAAGCCTGTGCAGAACCCATCACCTTTGGTCAGTGAAGCTCCACAAAAGCCACCAGAAACTCCCTTTTGATCTAAAATGGCTTTGCTCCTCGCCATGTGGCATGTAGTTATCGAGTCGGGACTATAACCCCCCATATCAGGACCGGATTTCACAACCAGACCCTAGGATGATGGAGGAGTTATGCACCGGGCACCCCTTCCACCAAGAATATTAGTA
>CBVK0100971335.1:0-10462 GCA_900067695.1 Picea abies
GTATAAATATATATAATAAATAAGTAGTTATTTATTATCCAAGAGACACATCCTTTCATGGATGGTCACCATATGTTCTCTATATATGGAACACTCATCATTGTAATAATCAATCGATCATATATCATCTCATATGAAAAATCAGCATTATATCCTGAGAGTGAGTGGTTTCAAATTGCTAATCTTTTGTCAAGCCTAAGTTAGGAGAACTCCTCTTCTTATACAACGACCTAACTGGATTTGAACCTCAAGAACACCCTCCTTAGGTTAGGAAGCATCTTCTCTTAGCCTTGAAGCAAGAGGCAAGGCCACTGAGATTACAATGAGTGGATTGCCTAGTAGTTGCTTCTAGGCCCTCCTACAAAGGTTAGGACTTTTCCTTTAACCAGAGTTTTAGTAACATGTCCAAAGCAAACCCAACTTTTTCTTCGACCACAATCACATGCATATTTTTCATGATATAAAATGCATTTATTTTTTTTGGAGGAAAGGGAAATTACTTTTAAAAACATGGCCAAAGAAAGAGAGCTGCACTGCATAATGCTGATTTCCTTTAGCTTAGGAGAAAGGTCTAAGAAATATATATCATAGTTGATATATATAGACTGAGACATATACACAGACATACCTTACAGACAGATCCATATTTGAAAATTTAAAAAACAAATACGACCAAAAATTCAAGAGTATACATCCAAAATATGGTCGAACGTAATCAACGTATGGCCAAAATATCGTTGAATGCCGGCCAAAATATGGTCAACATACATTGACCATATTTTCTGTAGGTACATCCATATATAGGTTGTATATCCAAATGTTAAAGGAAAATATGGTCACGTGTAGTAACTACGGTATATATTCCCAGAAATAGCATAGGACTTGCTCCTGGCCTCATCCTTTTTAACCTGTCATTCGGACCACTTAGCTTTTTCAAATTAATGATATAATATTTTGAAGTACATTTTAAATTTCCAGTATCCCAATCTGCAAAACACTAAATTGCGTTATTTCGACTGACTGACTGACTACTGTAGGTGGGTGCGCTTTTATCTCGGGGTGTAAGAGTGACAATTTACAATGGCCAGGTAACCTAATTCCCCTTCAGGATGACAATTTAATTGATGTTTTATCTTATTATTTCATGGATTTGTTTTGAACAAATCACTTCAATTAATTTGGTAAACCCCATTACAGGTGGATTTGATCTGTGCAACTAAAGGAACAGAAGCCTGGGTTCAAAAGTTGAAGTATGTAGAAAACCCTGAAGCAACTGAATGTTTGATTGAAGAAGTCGTCAAAATAAATAAAATCAAACTCTCAATTAGACAAAAAGGCTAAGTTCAATGTGAAATAAGTACTTACTTTAATATGTTTCAGGTGGAGCGGATTGAGAAAATTCAACGCCAGAAAGCGCACCCCACTCTATTGCGGCGGAGATATCACAAAGGGATTTGTGAAGTCGTACAATAATCTGCAATTCTTCTGGATCCTTGGCGCAGGCCATTTTGTAAGTAACTTCATATCCATTCTGTTAAAGTAAATAATTTAAGAGAAGGTTACAGTGATATATGATGATGGGTATGCTAAATTCAGAGTTTGTGGGCATTGGGTAAAATGTTTTTGCAGGTCCCTGTAGATCAGCCGTGCTTGGTTTTGAAAATGCTTGATAGGATCACCAACCAGACAGCTACCCGCCAATAGAAAATTCACCATCGACAACAAATAAGAGAACAGCTCCTCAATATTTCAATTTCAATGTATGTTATTAATTAGCTAGCTCAAAAAAGCTCCTTGGGGTAGGCCATTTTGTAAGTAACTTCATATCCATTCTGTCAAAGTAAATAATTTAAGAGAAGGTTACAGTAATCTATGTTGATGGGTATGTTAAATTCTGAGTTTATGGGCATTTATGATGCATATGTTAAATTCAGAGTTTATGGACATTGGGTAAAATGTTTTTGCAGGTCCCTGCAGATCAGCCGTGCTTGGCTTTGAAAATGGTTGATATGATCACCAACCAGACAGCTACCCGCCAATAGAAAATTCACCATCGACAACAAATAAGAGCCAGACAGCTACCCGCCAATAGAAAATTCACCATCGACAACAAATAAGAGGACAACAGTTTCTCAATATTTCACTTTATGAGCTCATAAAAGCTCTTCAATATTTCAATTTAAATGTATGTTATGAATCAGCTCATTATTTGATTGACATTAATCTCATCTCTTATTTGAATATTAATTTGATTTCTTTGTATTTATATGGGGTGTGAATAGAGGACTATGTAGGAGATATAATTATTTTGTAGTTTTTATTTGTAGTAATAAAAATCACATGATGTATTTGTCATGGCAAACTTTCTCAATTATGGTGAGAATGTAAAAAGATGCAGACTTTATTAATTATTAATTTATAATAATAATAGTAAATTGAGGATATCTCAAATTATATATTATTAAATTTTTTATTTTTCCTTATTTTGTGTTAAAAAAAAAAAAAAATATTATAATCATTTGTAAATATTAATTGGGTTTAGTTTTGGTAATTGAGAGGAAGAATTGTTATCCTTCCCACTTAATTTGAAGTGTCTTTGCGACATATTTCCTCTTCATAATTAGAGAGTAGAGTGAATAATTACAGATTAAAAAAAAATTGTTTTTAACTTGCCATACAAACACATGTATTATTTTGGAAATATGTATAGTTTTGATACTATATATTAATATAGTATAGTTTTGACACCAAGGATGTATAGTTTTGATACTATATATTAATATCTAATAATAATTTAAGACTTCAAAATCTCTCAACTCTAAAAAATATTTTATTATACATAATAAATTCAAACTATAACAAATATTGGTATTAAATATTTTTAAGATAATAATGAAATTTAAAAAAACTTATTGATGTATGAGGGTTTATGTTAAAATGATTGATAGCATGTGATCAAATTTAGTATGTAACATGCTAAGGTTACTATTAGGTGGTTAAACTATCATATCTTCTCATTTCTCTTGAATAAAAGTAGAGTTTCCTTAGATTACAGAAGGTGTTACAAGGTCAAAATCCAAATTAGTTGTGCAAGTTTTTAATCTCGTTTTTGGATATCAATCAATTTGATCATTGAATGCAAACTTTTCTATTTTGTTATAATCTAAGATAATCGGTTTCTTTTTCTAAGATAAAATCTAAGTCTAAACATAACTAGATTCCTTATTATTCTCTGGTTTGTTGTTTTCTATTTCTCTTAAGGATTGTAGGTTGAGCTTTGATTAGGAGCATCTTCATTCTTCCTATGAAAATTCTTGCTCTTCTCTTGGAAACCTTTAGAGCTCAAGTGACCTCAGTGGCTTCTTGTTGGTGCTTAAAAGAAATTATTTGTTCAAGACTTTTATCTAGGTTATGTTGAGATACGTCTAAGTGTTTTGCAACTTTGAATTGGATGGGCAAACATCAAGAGGTCTCGTGATCTACCATTTCAAAACCTTTTGATGGGCTTCTACCTAGAGGGCCTTCATTCTTCAATGCATTTCCATTGGATTGGGTAGGTGACATAACATGAATGTTAGATTTGGTAGCTCGGAGGTACTTCTGCATAGGCGACGCCCAACATGCGGAAGTGAACGATTACATTTTCTCCCTAGTGACTTTATAATGTGTTTTTATAAAGTGATTTTATAAAGTTAGGTCTTATTTTTTAATCTGTAAAGTGACTTTATGAAGTTGAGGGTCACTTTAGTGACTGAAGTGACTTCAACAAATGATTAAGTCGTGATCATTGATCTCAAGAGAAAGTGAAGAGCCATTCAAGGGAGACCAAGGGTTAGAGGAGTTACACATTGGAAATACATAAAGGCGACACTTGAGGGAGAGAGGGTGCACACTTTGAGGAGAGCTTGGTGAGGAAGTTGAAGGGTCATTCAAAGAGACCAAGGGAGATTGAGCTCTGAGGTAGGGAGAGAGTAACAACAAGGGGAGGGTGCACTTCCCAAGAGAATGAGGAGTTCGTATAGCTAGTGGAGGGTGCACATTTCAAGAGGGAGGTTGGCATGCTTTTCCAAATCTACAACATTGTGAACAATAGTTGAAAAGAGGTACAACATTCGTTTTGAGGGTCGTACAACAGGTTATAGACACGAAAATTGAGGCAGAGGTTTTCATTGTGTCATACCAGTGCAAAAATGTAAGAGTGCACAGAAATCAAGAAGTGTTTTTTGTTAGTAAGATGACAATTCACAGACCTATAAATCAAAATCTGAGTGCAGATTTTGAAGTCTGAGTTGTTGGGGTCTTTGGCATGCAAAGAGAGGAGGTATGTTGGCACACTTTTCATGTTTAAATGTTGAGTATATTTTGTTGCTACTTGTTGTTTGTAAACTCTAGTGTATTTCCCTATGAGTTCAATAAAGAAATCTCCTTAAAGTTATATATTTCTCGTGTTTTTCTTCAAGGGGCATTGCCCAAATTTTTTATCTGCCAAATATGTAGAATTTGTCTATTGTTCAGTTATTTTCCGTTGCTGGTTTTTAGTATCAGATATATGACATTAGTATTTTTGTTCATTAAACACATTTTTGTATTGGGTTTTTATACTTTACTATTGAAGCTTAATAGGAGGTTGAAATCAGGGAATGTAATATTGAGTTTCTGAGCTATATTTTCTACATGGTATCAGAGCTGGTGCACTGAGGTTCAGCAGACAAGAGAGTTAGAACTTGATTTGTAGTGAGGTGCAAAGGGGTTTTTCCTATAAAAAGGGAAGTGGAAAAGATTCCTGTCGTGAAGGTTTCCAGAACAAGGTTTCTAGTAGGAGGCAACACGTGAATATAGAAGCTAGCAAGATCAAAGGATAGATCTTGGGCTAGGGTCTATTTTGTTGTAGAGAGGAACCAAATCTTTCTCTTGTAGGAAAGAGTAAGGGAAGAAGAAGTCCAGTGATTGGGCCACCTCACAGGACATGAAGCACATCTAGCCATATGACAGGAATGAGGTCAATGTCCCTTAGTGTGTCAGAGACAGACTCAAACATGCATCTGGATAGTGGGGTTGACACCATGCATGCAGTGAAGGGGGTTGGAACCATGGATTTCCAGCTAGAGTCAGGAGGTTCTTTGAAGGTGGCAGAGGTGTCGCATGTACCAAAGTCGAGGGTCAACTTGGTCCTTGTATCAGCTCTGGCAGATAAGGTGTATGAATTGATGTTCAAGGATGGAAAGGTGCTCATACGGTCAGAGAGAGCGACATTGGATGCAACAGTGAAGCTTGGCATCAAGCAAGATATGATGTACAGGTTGTTGGGACAACTTGTGTTGGGGTCCAGTGGATTTCTGGATTCGGATTCTGTGTCAAAGAGTGGGAAGGTTACACGGGAGAGAAAGTTGATACCGAGGACTCTCAGAGGACTCAACATGCATGAGTGGACACAGATGAATGCTCAGGAGAGTGTGTAGTCTCCTAGGAGCATGTCTTAAGTTCGTAGAACAACGGAGATAGAAGAAAAGGCTTCTAGTGCAGTAGGAGCAGTGGCTTCTTGTTCAGAGGGAGAAACTATGGCAATTGATGAGTTGGAGACGGATTATGGTGGGGATACCAGTACCACTCTCGCTAAGAGGGAGTGTTAGATTTGATAGCTCAGAGGTACTTCTGCATAGGCGATGCCTAGCATGCGGAAGTGATCGAGTACATTTTCTCCCCAGTGACTTTATAATGCATTTTTATAAAGTAACTTTATAAAGTGATTTTATAAAGTTGGACTTTTATTTTTTAATGTGTAAAGTGACTTTATGAGGTTGAGGGTCACTTTAGTGACTTAAGTGACCTCAACGAAAGATTAAGACGTGACCATTGATCTCAAGGGAAAGTGAAGAGTCACTCAAGGGAGACCAAGGGTTAGAGGAGTTACACATTGGAAATGCATAAAGGCAATACTTGAGGGAGAGAGGGTGCACACTTTCAGGAGATCTTGGTGAGGAAGTTGAAGGTTCATTCAAAGAGACCAAGGGAGATTGAGCTCTGAGGTAGGGAGAGACTAACAGCAAGGGAAGGGTGCACTTCCCAAGAGAATGAGGAGTCAGTACAACTAGTGGAGGGCGCACATTTCAGGAGGGAGGTTGGCACGTGTTCCCAGATCTGTAGTATTGTGAACCACAATTGAAAAGAGGTCGTACAACATTGGTTTTGAGGGTCGTACAATAGGTTATAGACACATAAATCGAGGCAAAGGCTTGGAACGATTTTTTGAGTGTGTAGTTGTGTCATACTAGTGCAAAAATGTACAATAAGAGTGCACAAAAATCAATAATTGTTTGTTGTTACACATTGGAAATGCATAAAGGCAATACTTGAGGGAGAGAGGGTGCACACTTTGAGGAGAGCTTGGTGAGGAAGCCGAAGGTTCATTCAAAGAGACCAAGGGAGATTGAGCTCTAAGGTAGGGAGAGACTAACAACAAGGGGAGGGTGCACTTCCCAAGAGAATGAGGAGTCAATACAGCTAGTGGAGAGTGCACATTTCAAGTGGGAGGTTGGCACGTGTTCCCATATCTGTAGTATTGTGAACCACAATTGAAAAGAGGTCGTACAACATTGGTTTTGAGGGTCATACAATAGGTTATAGACACATAAATCTAGGCATAGGCTTGGCATGATTGTTTGAGTGTGTAGTTGTGTCATACCAGTGCAGAAATGTACAATAAGAGTGCACATAAATCAAGAAGTGTTTGTTGTTAATAAGATGGCATCTTACAGACCTATAAATCAAATATGAGTGCATATTTTGAAGTCTGAGTTGTTGGGATCTTTGGCATGAAAACAGAGGAGGTATGTTGGCACACTTTTCATGTTTAAATGTGAAGTATATTTTGTTGCTACTTGTTGTTTGTAAACTCTAGTGTATTTCCCTACGAGTTTAATAAAGAAATCTCCTTAAAGTTGCCATATCTTTCATGTATTTTTCTTCAAGGGGCATTGCCCAGAATTTTTATGTGCTAAATATGTAGAATTTGTCTATTATTTAGTTATTTCCACTTCTTCTTTTTAGTATTAGATATATGACATTAGTATTTATGCTCATTAAGAACAATTTTGTATTGGGTTTTTATGCTTTATTGTTGAAGCTTAATAGGAGGTTGAAATCTGTGAATGTAATATTGAGTTTATGAGCTATATTTTCTACATGGTATCAGAGCTGGTGCTCTGAGGTTCAGTAGACAAGAGAGTTGGCACTTGATTTGCAGTAAGGTGCAAAGGGGTTTTACCTAGAAGAAGGGAAGGGGAAAAGATTATTGTCGTGAGGGTTTCTAGAAGAAGGTTTCTAGTAGGAGGCAACAAGTGAATATAGCAGCTAGCAAGATCAAAGGATAGATCTTGGGCTAGGGTCTATTCTATTGTAGAGAAGAACCAAATCTTGCTCTTCTGGGAAATAGTAAGGGGAAGAAGAAGTCCAATGATTGGGCCACCTCACAGGACATGAAGCGCATCTAGCCATATGACGAGAATGAGGTCAGTGTTCCTTAGTGTGTCAGAGACAGACTCAGACATGCATGTAGATAATGGGGTTGACACCATGCATGCAGTGAAGGGGGTTGGAACCGTGGATTTCCATCTAGACTCGGAAGGTTCTATGAAGGTGGCAGAGGTGTCGCATGTACCAGAGTTGAGGGTCAACTTGCTCTTTGTATCAGCTCTGGAAGATAAGGGGTATGCATTGATGTTCGAGGATGGACAGGTGCTCATACAACCAGAGAGAGTGGCATTGGATCTAACATTGAGTCTTGGCATCAAGCAAGATATGGTGTACAAGTTGTTGGGATGACCTGTGTTGGGGTCCAGTGGATTTATGGATTCAAATTTTGTGTCGAAGAATGGGAAGGTTGCACGTAAGAGAGAGAGAGAGAGAGAGAGAGAGAGAGAGAGAGAGTTGATATCAGGGACTCAGTCCTCTTCTAGGACTCTCAAAGTACTCAATGGGCATGAGTGGACACAAATGGATGCTCAGGAGAGTGTGCAGTCTCCTAGGAGAATGTGTTCAGTTCGTGGAACAATAGAGATAGAAGAAAAGGCTTCCAGTGCAGTGGGAGCAGTGGAATTCTGGTGGTGATACCGGTACCACTCTCGCTAAGAGGGCGTGTTAGATTTGGTAGCTTGGAGGTACTTCTGCATAGGTGACACCCAACATGCGAAAGTGACCAAGTACATTTTCTCCCTGGTGACTTTATAATGCATTTTTATAAAGTAACTTTATAAAGTGATTTTATAAAGTTAGGTATTTTATTTTTTAATGTGTAAAGTGACTTTATGAGGTTGAGGGTCACTTTAGTGACTTAAGTGACCTCAACGAAAGATTAATTCGTGACCATTGATCTCAAGGGAAAGTGAAGAGTCACTCAAGGGAGACCAAGGGTTAGAGGAGTTACACATTGGAAATGCATAAAGGCAACACTTGAGGGAGAGAGGGTGCACACTTTGAGGAGAGTTTGGTGAGGAAGTTGAAGATTCATTCAAAGAGACCAAGGAAGATTGAGCTCTGAGGTAGGGAGAGACTAACAACAAGGGGAGGGTATGTTAGAATATAGAAGATGGTGTGCTCATTTTACCATTGACGATACCTTCGTCACCCAACCATAGGTCGAAGCCTCCCTTCGAGCACCTTAACCTTGATTGAGAATTCCTCCGGAAGCAAACCCTAGGCTAGATAGCCAAACAAAGGGTAGTGCACCTCTCTCCAAGAATAGCGCAACACAAAAGATTGATCAAATAGTCCCAAACCCTAGCTAAAAGATATTCAAGCCAATACTGAAAACTTGTTGCTGCTGCAGCTGCACCAGCTCTTCCTCCAAACCTGCGCACAAGACTGCAACTGCAGTGCACACCAAACTGCAGAACTGCAATTCTGAGATGTTGCAAATGAGAACTAGCGCCCTGTATTTATAGTAGTCCTGTCAGTTTTGTTGGGGCCAACTTCTCCTTCTGGGTATGTGTATGTTCAATATATTATTATTATTTCTAGACGAGGGTTATTAGCCAACTCATTAGGGTTTCTCTTTCTTCCTGGAGTCTTCTATTCTCATCAGGTTCACACGTGGAGGTAAATACCTCCTGCAACTACCATAATATTAACACTCCCTCCTAGCTAGAGAGGTATTTACAGGTAATGGACTTTAGCACAAAAACATACCATTTACCCAGTAGCATCAATATAGTCATCTAGACTATTTCATGACTAGATCATGAGCATCACCATCACCATCAGCTGCATCAATTCTCGAAACCATACTTCATCTAAGTAATTAGATATGATGTTGGATAAGTCACTCTTACCATAGAGTGATACAAGAGGAGTAAAAGTTCTGAACTGTTTTTTGTCTGGAAAAATATCTGTTCATCATTCATCTGAATGATCATTATCTCCAATAAACTGCTGATAGTCTTCAAGGCAATTAGAACAAGGATAGAACACACCTGTGTCTATTCATAGTAGTATATAACTACAATCCAGTGGTTCACTACCACATCAAGTAACACACAAGTAGTTGATCAACAACGTATGGTTGTGAACAGTGAAACATATTCACCACAATAGTCCTCATCTACTGTCATACAGTCTTCATAACAAACATCTGTATAAAAACAATGTTATGATATATACTGAATTATTTGGGCCAATCTTTCACTCACATATGTGAGCTCTGAAAGAATATCTGCCTCATGAACAGTGGAGCACATCCACCACAATAGTATATCTCTACTGTCTGGAGATAAGCAGTCTCCGGGCCAATCTTTCACTCACATCTATGAGTTCTGAAAGAATATCTGCCTCACAAGTAGTGGAACATATCCCCCACAGTAGTTTACATCTACTGTCATATATTCTTCATAACAAACATCTTATAGCAACCTGCACAGAGACAATGTTATGATAAAAACTGAATCATCTAGGCCAATCTTTCACTCACGTCTGTGAGATATGAAAGAATGTCTGCCCTCAGTATAGAATATCAACAATGGGCTATCTGCCCCAATCTTCTCAAACAAGGAAGAAGGATTATTTCTAATTTCTGAACCTGGACCATTTCTCACCCTGGGCCATTCTTCCTACACTAATTAAAGTGCACCCTGGACAGAATGTATAAACCCTAAGAAATGTTTGGACCATTCCTCACCCTGGGCCATTCCTTTGACACTAAACAAAGTGTAACCTGGAGAGAATGAGTCTACCCTAAGGAATGACTGTCCCTGATTGTTGAGCCTGGACTATTCCCCACCCTGGGCCATTCCTCTGACACTAAACAAAGTGTTGTTGAAATAATGTAACTGCGAAGAACATTCTTATTATTTTGTTATTGGATTAAATCCCCATTGTGGATTAATCATGTTATTATTATTATTGGATTAAATCCCCATTGAGGATTAATCATGTCATTATTAATATTATTGTTATTAGATTAATCCCCATT
>CBVK0100971343.1:0-13834 GCA_900067695.1 Picea abies
AGTGTACATTCTTCTGGGGTGTAAAGTCTTCATGGGGTATAAACACAACTAAAAACAAAGACCTTTGAATCAGGACGATAAGTAGGCTCCACAACCAACATCTTGGGCACAACCCAAGATGTCCCTCAAAGAACCATGTTAGGGTGATTCAAAACAAAGAAGAATATAAGACAAAGTATACCAATGTTCATAAGACATGTTAGTCCTTAAACCATGCAAAGTAAGTTGATGCCTAAGGTATAAGCCATGTAATCAATTCACACCAATATCCCATTCAAGTATCACCCAAGTCCAAGACCTTGTGAGGTTTACCAAGTTTAAGTACGGGAGGGTCTTCATCCAACCCTATTAGGTGTGCCACCTAGACTAGAAATAAATAATCCAGGTAGAGGGATATGTCATGAGAGTGACAAGGGAAAGTAAAAACCCATCAAGAGTAAGTGTGAAGATGTTATGGTTTTAAGCTTACTTCATGGCTTCGGGTGTCCATTTCTATGAGTGCCTTTGTAGAGGTGGTGTTTTCTTACTTGAGATACCATTTCCTCAGTACTTTTCGCATTTTGAACCCCTCATTTTCCTTTTGATACCCAGTTATCATTTTCAATTCCCCTTTATAAGGTTTCAAGCTTCATTCGTTTATTTTTTACCAGGTAGTACTCCTTTATGATTTATGCATTCATTCACATCCAGACAGGGGCAATTACCATTATAGGGGGTAGAGCTCAGGTTGGCTTGATTCTTTTATGGTGGCCTTTATAATTTAGAAATAGCATATACATAGAGTAGTTGCATCATCCTTTGGGCCTTGATCCTCTTCTTCTCATGAGAGAATGGACCATAGCCAAATTTTAGGATATGTGAAAGGCTTCAAGATGGAAAGTGTTAAGTATGACCGGAAACGGGACATTACCCTTGGGAGGGCCCCCCAATATTACCCCTTTTCCCTGGGGCGGTGACAACATGGGATTAGGGCACAGAAGTTGACCACGAAGATGAAACAAGGAATACAATACAATTTCTCAGGCAAGTGATCCACTATCCAACTTCAACCAATGATCCTTGTCCACATGCAAAATAAGTTAAACACAACACCTTGAATAAAAAAAAGGACTAACCATACCTCATGGTGACGTTGGCTTACCATGCCCCATACCCTGGGTTGCTTGAATGTGATGAGCCTTGGTTGATCTGTGTTGGGAGGCAAATCAAGGGGGTTGTTGGGTTGCCCTCTGTGGATATGTTGATCATCATCAACATGGTGTAGATCATGTTCTCCATTGCAGGCCTCAAGACATGATATCCTCCAACTACCCCTAGGCATGTGGGGGTAACAAGTTCATCATTACTACAAGGACTTGTTTGATTCATTTATTAAGTAATAAATCACTTGAGAAATAAATTGAGCGATCAAGGGTTGTTTTGAGTATGTATAAACCACCCTTACTTTGAATAAGATAGCTCATCAACCAACACAAGAATATATGTGGTATGGTTTCAATATTATATGCCCATCTAGCCTCCCATTGCTTCAACCATAACTCGCGGTGGGAAAGTCCTTAAATAAATGCCCCTTAAAAAAAGTACAAAGTCACTCAACCATCATCGAGGAGTGCAAGGCATATTGAGTGGATGGATTGGGACAAATAAGTATGGTGCTAGTTATATGTTGACATTCTATGATCATCGATATGTTTTGCGACAAATATTGGGTATTTTTAGCATTCACTGAATTCGACTATATCTTCATTATGGCAAAGTTAGCTAAGACATGGTTCAAATGATCAACCAAGTTGGGATAGATACCCTAATTGGTAGCTATCATGATGGTTAAAAATCTCATTGAAACTGTTTTAAAATACATTGGAAGTATATTTTATATTTCATATAGCGTGGTAGTGTGATAAAGTGGTGAACACAAGAAGAAGCATGTTTATAATAGAACCAAAATTTTAATATTGTGAAGCATTTTGTCACCAAAAATCACTCAAAAACAACTAGTTCTTAGTTACTAATTGAATTGTAAATGAAATATTAAATTGTCCAAAAAACATTCAAATTTACGTGCAAAACTTAGACATAATTACTTCCCAATAAGCGTTCACACATACATCTAAATATTTATCAAACATTATTGTATCTAAAAGAAATTCCAACTTTTAGACATTATGATTCACATAATTTTCACATCCAAATAAGATACCCAAAAAAACTTCCAAAATATTTAAAAAGCTTCAAAATATATATTTTTGTTAAGTTCACATGAGTGTCAATAAATACATCTACATGATCCCAATACATTGAAGGTAGCAATGGCCCCATCAATTAATTTACTTAATATGCAAACAACAACAACATTTCTAGAAACAAGTTTCAAAGCTACAGGAACAATGGAAATGGATCCTTGAAAACCTTTACTGATTATGTAGATGAAACCAACATACCCCAAGATGTTTTCAAGTCTTATGGATATGATGCAAATACTCCTCTTGTTACTTTCACTAACTACAATAATTCATTAAACTCTCAATAGGATGAATTAAGCAATAATGAAAGTGTTCCAATAGTCTTGACACGATGTTCACTAGCTACAGCCTAAATGTCCAATTCAAAGAGTCTGGCAATAACAACACATCCACAACCTTTTCATTAAAGTTGTACATGTGAGATGTTATGTTCATCTTGAAAATATTTTTATATCAATTTATTCCATTTTAAATTTATTTATTATCCACATGTAAAAAATGTCAAGGCTTGTCAATCTCAAGAAATTCAAGGAGATTATGTTTATTCAAGTAATAATGGAGCATAGAGTTTGAGAATATTTAAAAGTTCAGTATGATGATTTCTATAGTGTTCAACTAGTCTCTGGAAAAAAAATGTGGTTGAAATCTACAAAATTCCACTGAAACATCTTGCACAACTGTGCACTATTATGTGAGGAAAACAAACAAAATCTCTAAGGAAGAAGAGGATGAAAGAATTGTTCAACGAGGTTCGCTAAGGATAAACTTTACCTATAAGAAGTTTAACAAACTGATGTCTCTTCTCAACTAAGAATTTGAAAGATATGGAATAAGTATTATGTAGTATATCAATCCTAATATCCCTTCCCTTGGGAGTTTCTACAAAGGATTCTATAGAAGCTCCCTTCAAGGAAGGGGATATTGGAGTCGAGATTCTACAACATACTTGTTACATATCTTGCAAAGCCTTGCATCAAAATTCTTAACTGATAAGAGACAATAGCTTGTTAAATCACATAAATGTAAAATTGATCATTGGTGAACCTTCATTGTTAGTTGCAAGTTGTGAGGGACAAATGCTTGGTTGGGTCTATCGAGACAAATATATCCATTTCTAGTGCGGACTAGCACTTTACAATGATTTTCAAGATATTGCTTTATTCACAAGGACGAACTCAACTAGTTTTTGCAATATGCTTACAAATATATTGGAAATATAAATTAAGCAAAAGAAAACTAGTGTTACGGGGGAATTGAGAAAAATGGTTCACACCTTGTTTGCACTGTAGTTATACCTATTCACTATGGAACACACCAATTGCCATTAAATCTCTTCAACCTCTCTTCCATGAGCTTGTTATTATTGAAATGACTATTTGTGTTTCTAAGTGGATGGACACTAATGTCCTTAAGGTTTTTTTTTTCTCGGTTCAAATGTAAAAACTTGCACTTGCATTTTTTTAATTAATATCTATATAGCACATATGGTTAAGTAAGCATTCTCTCAATACTACAAAAGGACTGAGAAAAATGTAAGAGTACCCATTAATTGGCATTTGTAAATATTTAGTACTTTTTAGTAATTATTACACTTTACTGATATTTTTTGTATGACAATGTTTTATATGGTTAATAAGATCTTCTAAATTTTTTAATATCATGTCATGTTTAATAAATTCAATAGTAATTTTAATCATTTTATGGTATTTCCATCTAAACAAAAATTAATTAATGAAAATTTTTAAAAGTATCGATTTGCAACTCTAATTATAAAAATCCAATATATACAAATATTATGTATTTGTTAGTTTTTATTATGTTGAAATATTTTTGTGTTATAATTAGAATGGATTTATAAAAAAACACAATAATGAGAAATTCAATAATATAATTGTGCTCGATATTAAATAGTTTAGCTAAATGTTTTGCAACATTGTAGATAATGGTATTTGTGATTCTAGAAACACAATTATTGTAGACAACTCAAATGAAAGTAATCTATGTGACAATGGCAATATATATATAATTACAAAGACTTATAATTATGAAGACATGAATGATAAGTACTCGTAGATGATGTGTAACCCATTTTAAAAGATATAAATGATATAGATTAAATGTGATAAAAAAATTAAATTCAAAATTGGGGTTTTTTAAAATCCAAAATTAGATTCCTAAAGTGCTAATATTATATTCCAAAAGTGCAAAATCAGATTTTGAAAATGCAAATATTGAATTCAATTTTGCAATTTTGGAATCTAATATTGGCACATTTGGAACTGGATTTTGCACTTTAGAAACCCTATTGTTAGACTTTGAAAAGACTAATTTCGACCTATCTCTAGGCTTAAATTGGAATTAGTCGAAATTTAATGAAATTGGTGTTGCCTATAACTAATTTTTTTATGCTAGAGATTATATAACAAAAACAAAAAATGTGGCAAAAAAAACATCATCTTCCAAATCATTTAACGTTGACAAGGACATGCCAATCATAGGGAAGTTATCAAAGGGTATTGTTGTTTCTTCTACCAAGGAAATAGAAAAAATGGTTATCCGAAACACAGCATTTGATACTACATATTCACTAGGGTTTTCAAATAGAAAAGATGATGGGGAAGAGTATGAAAGCGACGAAGATGAAGAAATTTTACATTGTTTAGAGAAATATGAAACTAATGAGCTTGATACAACATTGGTGCAAAGCTTGCAAGTGGAATTGTTTAGAAAAGGAAAAAAAAATGATTAAAGGAAAGCACACAAAATTGTATAGGGATGTTGTCTTGCATCAAGAAGGAACGAGTAAAAAAACAAAAAAGGTTTGTAAGATGCAAGGTGGAGTTAACAATGTTCTTCTTAAAGCCTGAGGATTCCAACTCAATGATGGGATTCATATCATATATTAGAATAAGTTTGTGACATAGGTGAGAGTGAAAATTATGTAGATGATTTAATCAATATTGATATAAAATATGTTTGCCCACATTCTAGGTACATGATGAACTAAGAAATTTGAGAAACTAATATATTTCATATTAAGAACATGAAAATGTTTGATAAGAACAACCCCTATGCAATTGAGCCTTTAATTCTTGTCATGGTGGATTCTCAATTTGTTTCATCTAAGAAAGATTTTGACAAATTAGAATGGACCAAATATACCTACTATGTAATAGGAGGTTGTCACACAATATAGGCAAGGGTGCATTAATGAAGATACATAAGTGATGCATTTCAAGTTGTGGATCATGTTTTCCAATTAGCATTTCATATTGGTGATATTTGGAATTTAATAAATGGTATTTTCTCAAAATGGGAAAATGGGGGATTAAAGGACAAAAAAATGTAAAGAGATATGACAAGGCTCAAGTTTACATTTATGATTTACCAGCATAAATTCCCTTTCTTACTTAGAAGAGCATGCAAGTATCAAAGATCCAAATATAATAAACTAAGTTCTACCAAGATGTTAGCTTAAAAGAGATGCCACTTGAGTTTTAACAATAAGTTTTTTTATTTGATCAACTCTTTTATTTTTTACTACACTAACCCAATATCTTCCATTTAAGTAGATTGTTTAAGCATCATATTTTCATGGTACGTAAGTGTATATTAGTTTATTATATTAAATGATCTTGTGACCTATGCACACGTAAGTGGATCATAGCCCACCCTCGTGTCTTTCAAGTCTAAAGAAGCCCAGTGGGTTAGCTCAATCAATTCAAACAAACTATTTCAAAGTGGAGTTCATCACGAGGTCTCCAATTCTAGTATGACTGAGATTCAAGTCATGTTAAGTCTTGTTGGGTTATTAACTACTATTGTGTCTAGTGTTGAGCTTCCCTCCATACATAGGTTCCAAAGAAGAGGGGTGGGCAAATCATGTGAGGTTCTCCTTGGAAAAAACTGTATACTAGTTTGACTAACTATTGCATTATTGTTTATCAAAACCAAAAGGAGTATATTACTTGACAAAGAAGGTGGAACAAATCTATCCTAAACATTACAGAAAGAAAATGCTTCATCCTCACTGTAAGGAGTTTAAAAATGGGATAAACCTCTATTCCGTTTGAACTCATTATAATATAATTGTAACTGTGTTGAATTTGGTTATGGGTCTAATTATTAAAATTAATGTATGGAAGTCCAATATTGTACCATAATCATTATAAAGTTAATTAAAATGTTTTATCTTGGTGTGAAAGAAATTCAAGAATGGAGAAATTTAAAATTTATCAACTAGAGAATATATGCATTAGATATATTGCACAGTGAATTGTCATTAAAGAAATTGATGATCTTGTCTTTATTAAAGAACCCCATCCTCCCATTGGGTTTTTTTTATTAGAAATGAAAAATGAGAGTTTGCAAAAATACAATTGATAACATCCAAAACAAAGGAAGAGAGATTGTAAAAGTAAAACTGATAACATCTAAAAGTAGACATCACGATATGGACCTATGAATGGAAAGAAGTAACAGTTTAAGAAAATAATAAATATGTTATATAGTAACAATTTGATGAATAGTTAGGGGATATAAATATATTAAAGTATATTCACATGTGAGTGGAATTTGTGAAATATTTTGATATATCTTATACTAGATTGATCAAAAAAATTAAATATATATTTTGATAACATTTATAACTTTATATTTTCTTGTTATTTGTAAATTTTTATTGAAATATATAATGTATTTAATTTAATTATTCATTCATGGTAAATGAGAATATTTCAAAAAATGTTGTACATGTTTTTTCATGTCAATTTGTTTTGATAGACATATAATATATGTTGATGTTTGTAGCATCCGATAGATACTTCCGCACAAGTCTAAGTGTCTAGATGAGTGGAAGTTGTCCAAAGTCTTCTACTTTGATACTTTACTTTAATTAAAGGAATTATTAAAATAAAGTGTTTTTATTAATTAGTTGAGTTTTATTTAATGAAATGATAAAGTAATTTGCATTAGTGAATTAAATAATAGTCATTGATCTCAAGTTAAGAAGTACGGGGTGTCCTTATACTGCTAGTACTATAGTTTTGTTTTGAGAAAATACCACTTATATTATACATAAATAAATATGCACAAGAAAATAAGCCTTATTGTTGTAATAAGGACCAAATATGCATACATAGGTAGTACTAGCTACATGTTTTTTGCTTGTCCAAATAGTTATAGATGAACTTCCCATAATTATAATACCTAACTAAGGGTGTTTTGTTTGTCCGAGATGCTAGTACTACAATTCTCAGAAGTTCATCTAAAAATATAAATTTTACTTGCTTATATATGTCAAATCATTACAGAAACAATATAGCTATGTTACTGTTACCACTGATATTGTATGGGGATGCACATGTGATGATTCAAATTTATTTTTTTTGTAGTATGACATGATGATCCTAGTCTTCAAAGGGTTGGGATGTTGGTAGAAGGCTTCTTCAATTGTGCATGGAGATTTTTGGTTGAGAGAGTCTCAGTTCTCCTAAATTGGATAATGGTTATGTTTCTCCTTATCATTAATGAATATTGTCAATGACCAACTTAACCTAACACCCTTACATCTTATAATCTTTTTTATTGTAAATTTGGTTTAGAAACATCACTTCTATTTTCATAATACAAAACACTATACCATATCCCTACAAGTAACTTTTTTTTTATCATATAAACCTTCACTTTTTACCATGGCAAAGTAACATATATTCATGCAAATTAAAAAAGTTACTTTATCCTAAATGTCATCATGTCATCCCTTTTATTTAGACCCATACTTCATTTCCCATGTGCTTTAAAGGGCATATAGATTAAAGAGATTATAATATTATTATAATAGAGGGGAGCATTTTCATGTTAATCTAAGGCATTGTGTATGAAAGGGCCGTTAAGCATAATCTATATGAGTGAGGGATCGACATATATTATTTTAGAGGGCCATGAACCACACTTCCAATGGAGCCGCCCCCACTTGAAAGCATAGCCCATGATTTAAATATGTATTATAATATTATATATGGTGGAGGTTTTCTCAAGTTAGAAAAGTGTTATATGTGTAAGGGGTTGTTATGTTTTGATGGGGTGTTATATAATGCATTTGAAGAGAGGTTTTGAGTCAACCTTATTCACATGGAGTTACTCTCAATTACAATTCACGAATTATGAATGGATTTAATGGTTAAAAACATGTGTTTCTTTTTAAGAGGTCACAGTTCAAAACCAAAAGAGTAGAATATATATACCTCCATAAACTTTATCAATCAAATCAAATTATTGGGTGAAGGAAATCCCTTATCCTACAAACAAAAAAGTCTCATACACCAATTTAATGTCTAACTTAACCGTAACCTTAAAATAATTATTATTATTATTATTTTACAGAAGTCTAACTATTTATCCCTTTTATCATATTGTTAAACTTCATCCATTATCTCATTAAATTAAAGTCGATCTATGTTATGAAGCCACCATCTTATAACCACTCCATGTATTAAGAACGTATGGAATCACTCTTGAGGCGAATTTATGATAAAATGGGTACATCATTCTTACAAGGGAGCCGCTTTATTACACCTAGCCGAGCTTGCACTGGATGGGTCCGTCCACATCCATTTGTCCATTTGTATACACATGAGTAGAGTTGTTTTTATTGGAGCCGTTTTTGGAAGGATGCCGTACAAGTTACAACATAGAGCCACCTTCTTATGTAGCCATGTTTCTTCATGAATTAATTGTGCCTTATATGGCCGCCTTTTGAACAATGTGGAGATGGCCGATGACTATGAGATGGTATGTTGCTGAGACCGTTGACCTAAGCGATGGTAGCCATGATGAATGTAATGGAGCCGCTTGCATTTGTTTATTAAATTGACATGGAGCTGCTTGCATTCCTTTATTAAATGGTATGTGACCACCTTCACATTAATCATACCATCTTTGAGCCCACAAGTTATGAAGAGGAATATGGATCACCTCTTAACCAAATCATGGAGTTATATGATGGATTAATTTTTTTCGTATTATAATATTCCCGGCTAGAGACTCTATTTAAAGAGCAGCTCACCCACTTCTTTGGCATGGTTGGATTTGGGAGACTTCTCTCCCTTGGAGTTTAATGACAGATCTCCCTTGGAGTTTAATGACAGATCTCTTGGATGTACTTGGAGAACCAACAATTTCTTATGGGTGAGGATGTTTGTACATCTTCTTATTGCTTTTCCCTTTGTTGTTGAAATAGCTAGACATATATTTCAAAAGTTAGAAGTTGGTGTACTTTTCCCATCTTCCATGTCATGTTATTATTAGAATTATTATTAGAACTTTGCTCATGTATACATTTCTTTCTTACTCATGGATTAAAGTTTTTCACACATGGTTCTTGATAGGTATAATATCCTCAAGTATTGGGTGTTTTCTACACATAAAACTCTCTTAGCACAATTTCTGCAACAAAGGGCAGCAAGGAGAAAAGAACTTTTGGCTTGTACTTTTCTGCCATATTGTCTCTTTCCCATCTTTAGAACAGCGTCTCATTTGAGCCTTGTTATGACCCCATTGTGGACTAGGCACTAATCTCCAGTCCTACCATCTACTTTATTTCTGCAACATTTACAAACCTGTTTTGCTGGAAATTACTCTTCACATCACATTGTACTTCATAACTTTAATCTCCAGCGATACTATTTAGGGAAGTCCCCCTTGAGCCGGAGAAGAGTCGGCCTAACAAGCAGAGGATAGTTGGTAGTTGGTGAGGTGATGGTGGCCAACCTCCTAGTTACACAAATCTATCACACAAATCTATCATCTAGGTGCTTGGGGATTTTACACTTTGATGATGACAGATTTTGTGGTAACAGTTACAATGGAAATAGTTTAATGAAGAAAACAGAAAATAGTATGCAAAATGCTCAAGTAAAATATAAACAAATAAAACTGTTCTGTGACAATACACCTTTTGCAGTTGTTTCTGAAAACCTCTTCTATTTTTCATCCGCTTTTATTTTCACGCGTTGACATAATCAAGAACAACACATTGATATGTACAGAATCATGCATCTAACATACCAATGTGTCCAGACACATTGATCTTTTAACCATATGCTGTTGATCATCCTGTTTATGAGCTAGTAGAAAAAGGATAACTGCAGAAGTTACAATAATACAAACTATCTGCATTTTTTAAGAAAGTGACTCTTGGAACATCAATATCAGTTACTGCGTCTCAGTGGAAAGCATATTTCAAAAACTAGTGTTGAGAGCTGCCAAAAAGCCACATCTGTCAATGTAATCACTTATACATACCAAAAGAAGAGAAGATGCACCTATGCGAATTGCTGACAGGAGCATATAATAAGAAAAACGTTGACTGTACAAGATCTATATTTTCTGTAATGATTACTACTCCACAGTTCTCTTTTATGACTAAAGAAAATGTTCAAAGAGAACAAAAGAAAGGTGCAGAGTTTAAGCACCATACCCTACACTGAAGATTGTGCATAAACTTTTGAATACTCTACTGTAGCTGAAGTTCTCAAACCTTATGATACTTATACTTTTGTCTTTTATTGAAGCCGTCGATACTTTGGGAGAAGCCTTCGGAAATAAGAAGCCTTGTGGCATCCACACCTTCTTGCAAGGAAATATTCATCTGCTACCAATCAAAAATCCTGTTAAGAAAAATTGGTTGACCACTGTATGTCCTTGCAGACATAGGAAAGGAAATATGACGAGTTTCTTCAGTATTTTCTCTTTATATTAGTTGTCAAATCTACTTCACTAATTCTCTAATTGGCTTCTAGATAAAAAGACCTCATATTTGATTTTAGAAACTAAGTTAGGTTGCAGGTTGACAGCACACACCTTTTCACGCTCCATTGTGCTGAACTGTTGGAGCACATAAGCCTTGGAATCCATGCTTCCAGGTGGGTTTCCTATACCTGAAAATAATATATGATTGCTTCTTTGAGGAATTTCATGTGCTAAAAGACGATGAAAAATTGCAGATGATGATTCATATGTTGCTTAAGTTGAGAGCTAACCAATACATAGCCTAGGAAAGTTCCGATTCCCTTTCAAATGATTGATCACACTTTTTACTCTGAAAACATTCAGAAACAATGAATAAATTAATCCTTCCAAGATTTAAAGAAAATTATTCATGTATTGCAAAAAACAAAGGATAAACTAAGTACAGCAAGAAAAAGCAGTCGCCCTTCCCCCAAAACTTTTCTTTGTTAGCTTCAACATGCCACGGTAAGAGGAAAGGGTTCATACTACATGCAAAGAATCATGAGGAACACGAACAAAGAGTGAGCTAGAGACATTCCCGTGTTCTTCTTCTTCTTTAATTGAAATTAGCTTTCATCAATTTCACAAAATAATTTGCAGTTCGTACAAGGCTATTTTACAAGGAAAAGAGGTGCATGAGGCAGGCCACCGCTATCATAATCATCAAATGGCATGGTGATAAAAATGCAAAATGACATTACAATCAAAATGGAAGTAATGACAATAGGTGTTATCACTGTCCCTACATTTCCAGAAAAAATACCATAAATATCTAAGATATAGCAATTAATGGCCTTTTGGCTGCAGGCATATCATACCAAGGGTCATTACAACAGAAGGCACGGAAAATTAGTTATCCACAATAGCCCAACTACTAGCTGGTCATTGATGGTTGTAATCATCCCTACCCCAATGTGACTTTGAAGTTGCATCCAGGAGTGATAGATCCCAACAATCGACATCCATTTTTTTCTCATGGAAGCCAAAGATTAATAAGGTCAAATTGATATGGGGTACTTACACAGTTGAAGTGGATGCCTAAGCCACTGCCTTCTTGATTTGTCTTATCCTTTGATTGCACTTCATTCGATTGTCTACGATGAGTGCAATGCCAGGACTGGATACGATTTTAGTATCTTCTTTTGGTTGAACCTTTTTCTCACAGCAACCTACTAATTGTGCATGGCACTTTACTCTAATTGCTGTGTAGCAGACCTCAATAGGTCGTTGAGGAATAGTAATGATTATCATGTGAAAATAAATGTATCCATACGAATAAATTAAAAGCATGGAATGAATATATGATATGATACAATTTGCAATATATAGGATGAGGCCCTATAAATAATATGATAAGGTGCCTCGTCCCCGAGGTGTAGGACAGTCGGTGACGGAATGTGTTGTTAAGCCACTCCGTGTTGAAAAGTCACCGGTTCGAAACCTGCAGGGACAAAAAATCCAACCATGTTAAGGGTTGGTGTGGCTCAGGCTGGGTGCGATCCCCAGGTGATTTTGATGGCTTAGATGCCCTTGAGTCGCGGTTTCTCAAGCCAAAGGTTAATCCCGATACCAAGAAGGTCCGGACCAATTAACAAACAAAAAAAAAAATATGATAAGGTGCCTCTATAAATAGACATGACTAATACATAGAAGCATTGATAGCTAACAAAAAGAATATCTTCAATATGATATCATAACGTATATAACAAGCCTCCCCTTCATGGGAATCTTCTCCCTAGAAGCTAAACTAAAGACTTTTCCACAAGTTAACAAAATATGGTACACTTTGTTAGACACCTGTTAGTCATCACGAGTAGAAAATAATTTCCATAAGAAATCAAAAGTGCATCAAACAAACACCATTTGTCAAGAGGAAAGGAATTCAAAAATTTATTTGAAATTAGGGATAGACTCAAAGGATGTAGATTCCTAATTTGATCATAATCATTCAAGGAAATCTTATCTTCAAAATCTTGAGTATTAGTGAAGGGATTAGGAAATAGACAAATTGCATGGAAAAACTCCATTTTCCATATTGGAAATAAAGATTCTTTGAGCAGAAACAATTTCTCAGCTTCTAAAGATGTTCCAGGATCTTTTGATGATGTTGCCTCAACATCAATTATGTTTTCAACACTCTTGAATTCATCGACTTGTAGAATTGTCAATGTCAATTGTGTTGAAGTTATCACCTTATATATTTGAGGAACTAGTTAGATTGTCATCAAATGCTTTTACTAATTTAATTTCATTTTCAACAAAATTGATGTGAAAGGCTCTTAATTGGTCTTGGATTTTTAATCCGAGTATATATAATGCCAATATCATAAAATGATACTACTTCCTTGTATTATGCTGGTTGAAATTGATTTTATTCCCAAGATTCTTGCAAATTTTCCTCAATATCCTAATTTTTCTGATGAAACTGGATTGGATTCTTATGTATCCTAATTTTCCTCAATATCCTAATTTTTTTGATGAAACTGGATTGGATTCTTATGTATCCTAATTTTCCTCAATATCCTTGTAATTTTCTCTCAAAGAAATGTATGGTTAGTTATCCACCAAATCCACTGCGTCACTAACTGCTAGCTCGCCCTGTGTTAGAATATAATGGATGTGCTCGTTTTACCATTGACAATATCGCTATTGTCACCCAACCATAGACCGAAGCCACCCTCCGAGCACCTTAACCTTAACAGAGAATCACTCCGGAAGCAAACCCTAGGCTAGATAGCCAAACAAAGGGTAGCGCTCCTTTCCCAAGTATAGCGCACCAACAAGAGCTGATCAGATAGTCC
>CBVK0100971349.1:0-13434 GCA_900067695.1 Picea abies
CCTACTAGTGAAGGCCTCCTCAAGAGTCTTCTTCCCCAAAAATCTGCGACAACTCTTGTTCTGCAGATAAACTGCAGCAGTACTCGCCTCAACCCATAAGTATAGAGGCAGTGAGCGATCATGAAAAATCAATCTTGCTACACCTGTAATGGCCTTGTTCTTCCTCTTGAAAACCCCATTATGTTGGGGATTGTAAGGTACAATCATCCGCATCTTGATCCCTACTTGGGTATAGAATTCCACAAACTTTGTGGAGGCACACTCACCTCCATTGTTTGACCATAAGACCTTGATCCTCTTTCATGTATGGTTCTCCACAAGAGCTTTGAACTCTTGGAACCTCATGAATACCACACTCTTGGCCTTCAGGAAATAGATTCAGGTCTTCCTTGAGTGGTCATCTATGAATGTGATATAATACTCACAACGACTCAAGGACACATGAGACATATGCCCACACACATATGTGTGTACTAAATCTAATATCCCAATTGACCTGGTGTCACTGCTGGGGAAAAAAACCTTGGTAAACTTACCAAGGGAACACCCTATGCACACATATTGATGTTGCAAGATGAATTGTGGCACTCTTGTCACAAACTCTCTCAGTCTTCCAAGAGCCACATGATGAAGGTGAGACATCCTCCGATTCCAAAACTCACACAACTGACTGTTGTTGTCGCTAGTCACTGCCAAAGCATGCAGGGGATGAAAAATAAATCTGTATAGTTTACCATCCCTCACTCCAATCACCTGCCCTTAGGTGTGATGGGACCCCTTAGGGTGTATGAGGACCTTTTTCCCTCTGATGGACACCTCAAGACCCTTGTCCTGGAGGTTGGAAACTGATATTATATTATTCTTCAACCTAGGGATGTACAACACATCCCTGAATGAAATGGGTGGCATAGTCTCCCTTTGAAAAGTAATTGTGCCACGCCCAACAACTCTGATGATGGTGTCATCACCAAGAGAAATCTCCATCTTGACCTTAGTATATTTGAGTTCAGTGGAGTGCTCTCTAACACCCATCATGTGGTTTGAAGCCCCACTGTCTATATACCAAATGCTAGGTTTCGCCTCAACTGAAGTGCAACAAATAAGGAAGGCACACTCCTTCTCAAACTGTGTCATAAAATCCTCCTCATAAGTTGTAGTTGTTGTACCACTCGAACTTTTCTTCCTGTTTGGACACTGTCCAACATAGTGCCCCATATTCTTACAAGAAAATAATTTCGCCATATTCTTACAAGAAAATAAATTCACTTTTCTCATATCCCTCTTCTTCCCACTGCCACTCTCTTGTGGCTTGGCCCCCATCTTGGGACCCCGTCTAGCACCCTTTTCGACCTTCCTATTTCCCTTTGTACAAAGAGAAAGATCCTCATCACCCTCTGATATATGTTGTTTTCCTGAAGACCCAGAGCTGCATCTCAACTCCTCCTGTACGAAGTCGTCCTAGAGTCTCTCCCATTTAGGCATGGCCTCCCTGGCCACTATGCCTCACAAAAAGGAATCCCAAGGTTTGGAGAAGTAGTTTAAGGTTGTCCTCACCAAAACATCGAGATCCACAATCTCCCCAACTGTTGTCAACTCATCTCGAATCTGTGTAAATCTCCCGAGGTATGAGGTCACAGACTCATACTTGAGCATTTGAATGCTCTTGAGATTCTCCTATAGAACCATCTTTCGGTTCTGATTGGAACTCTGGTAGATCTTGCACAATGAGTCCCACATATCAAAGGCATAGTCCTTCCTAGTCAAATAGGATATGGCGTGGTCTCTCACCGCATCACAGATAATCCTCTTAGCCTTGGTTTTCCTCTTCTTGAACTTTTTTACCAACAAGGGAGCATTGAAAGGAGGAAGAACCATTGGAGCTTGAAATATATCCCATAGTTCAAGATCCTCCAAGACGAATACAATCTTGGTCTTCCAAGGGGACCAGTTGCTAGATTCAGTTAGCCTATCCTATGCCCTCATCCGAGACAATGACATGGTTGTCCATTGAAACTAAAACTGATGCTAAACACTAAAAAAGAGTACATCCTCACTCCTATCAACACAGGTGTGAAAAGAGGCTATCCAAAACTGTCCAAAACAGTCCCATAAACTGCCCATTGTATGCTCTACAAATCAACAAACTCTTAGCCACCAAGGCTTTGATACAATGTAGATTTTTGAGGAACTATGAGGGTTTCCCAACAAGTCTGTATTATGACCTCTTGTTGGGATCTAGGTTTAGTTATGCAAATCTTTCCTTCATGTTGTTTTAGGAAAACAAACATGTATGTTTATTTCTGCCAAGAAATATGCCCTCAACTGATGGTTATATGCTCTTTTAAGGTGACCTTGTAAGTAGTTTTAGTAACTGAATATTTGTAATTGAAAACCTCAAAACATATAACACTCTTCTAGGATATTAACAAGCTCCTACTGCTGATTTAAACTCTAAGAATACATGAAATTTGAACCCAAGTATTTTTGGTCAACATGACCCTGGATAAAACCCCCACGGGGAAAACTAATTTAGAATGAAAGTGTATATATGTGATGTCTCAAGCATGGAATGCAACAAGGAAATAAATACAATGGAACATGTACAAGTAGAAAGATCCTCTCAAGCTTTGCTATAAGGTTCCAATAAGAATTCACCCAAGCAAGTGCTCCCTCTCTCCTTTATTGCCTCTTCCACTGAACTGATGCACCCTTGATCCTCCCTTGGCCAATGAAGAAGCCCTTGCACACAAACAAGCAGTTGTATGCTACCTCAACACCGAACCTCTCATATCTGTAATAACTCAAGTAATGATAGTGCCTTCTAAGCTTGTGTCCTCCTCCAAGCGTGTGCCCTCCACCAAGCAAGAACTCTGATCACAAAATAATGAGGGTCTAATACTCCTTTCTCCCTCCATGAATGTAGGCACCCAAGCTTCCCTTGCACAATGCTTCCATTCTCCTCTCAATTCTCCTCTCCAAACTCTCCAAGTGAACAAATGAGTGAATGAGCCTCCAAATGCCCTATGCGCCCCTCTTGAACCATCCATAAGGAAACCTAGAGATACATGGCCTAGATCAATCCTATCCATCTCTAATCAATGAGTGAGATCATACCAAAAGAATCTCACTTAGAAACCCACTTTGGGTTAAGGTTCCTAAGTTCACTTTATGTCCCTCAATTCACCCACAAAGTGAATTAATTTTCACTTTTGCCTTAAGTGACAAATTCCACCTTTTTGACTTAGGATAAAGTCAATGTGGAATTAGACATAAAGTACAAGGTACATAGGCACAAATATTTCCATCTTGTGGTTAGAGACTCACAACCACAAGGGGGCCACTTCCCATGGTACACCAAAACTCAACAGTTGAAACATAAGTCTGAAGCATTTGAAGCATGTAAAAACTTTCATGTATGGATTAAAAGTGAAAAATATTCTAGCATTAGCTCTCTTCACATCGATGATGGAAGGGAATATACTTGTAATGAATTTGAAACCTATATTCTTCAACATGGAATCAAACATCAAACCATTTTTCCATACAATCCTCATCACAATGGTGTAGCAGAAAGAATGAATCTCACACTCTTGAACATGGTTTGTTCATTGCTATTTTTCAAGAATGTGAAGTTGATGTTTTGAGTTGTTGTAGTCCTATGTAGTATATGTGAGAAACAAGAGTCTATCTCATGCTCTTGGGAACAAGTCTCCTTTTGAAATGTGGAATGGTTGCATTCCTTTGGTAAGTTATCTCAGGGTTTTGGTTCCACCTGCTATGCCTTAATTCCTAAGGAGCAAAGAAACGAACTTGTGCAAGGAGTCAAAAGTGAATCTTCTTGGGGTACTCAAATGCCACCAAGGAATATTGTCTTTATGATGAGGTAAAAAATAAGTTCATTCTTTCTAGAGATGTGATTTTTCTTGAACCCACCAAGAATGATAAGACTATTGAGATGCAACTTGATCATCTAGATAAATTCACTCATGTAAATACATATTATAAGTTTGGTGATCATATTCCACATATTTAAGGGGGATCCCTATCTTGGATCAATATCTGTAATCTCCTTTTAAAGTGCCATCTCCCCCTCATGAAGAAAC
The DNA here is from genome assembly GCA_900067695.1 of Picea abies. Taxonomy (NCBI): domain Eukaryota; kingdom Viridiplantae; phylum Streptophyta; class Pinopsida; order Pinales; family Pinaceae; genus Picea; species Picea abies. The sequence goes on from CBVK0100971349.1 coordinate 4,104, forward strand.
TCCAACCACTTCATCAGGATAGGGATTTCAATTGGATGATGTGATTGATAGGATTGAAAGGATCAAACCTTGATGGGAATGCAACACCATCTTCAGTGGAGAAGCTTGGAACATCATAGAAAGGTCCACCAAAGTGGCTCATAAAGACACTTGACAGTGTTCATCCTGATGAATTTGGAAAGACAAGAACCAAAATTTATACAATACAAGATGGAGGTGACGTAGATAAATCAGATTTAGGTGATGCAAATGATATGAATGTTTCATTTGATTGTGCATTAAATTTATCTACTAACATTGAACCAACTTCCTTTAAATAAGTTGTTTCTCTTGATGAGTGGAAAGAATCCATGTAGAAGGAGTATGATGATCTCATCAATAATGGGACATGGATGTTTGTGGATCCTCCATTTGGAACCAAACCAATTGGCTATATGTGGGTCTAGAAGAAGAAGTACAAATTAGATGGCTCACTTGACAAGCATAAGGTGAGGTTTCTGGAAAAATGATATGCACAGAAAGAAGGCATAGACTATGAGGAGATTCCCCCCCACACATCAAAATGGGATACCATTCATGCATTATTAGCTTTGTATGAACATAATAGGTGGAAGATTCATCACATGGATGTGAATACAATCTTCTTGAATGGAGACTTGAAGGAGAATGTTTACATCTCTCAACTAGAAAGATTTTTCGTGAAATATCAATAACATAAGGTATGCAAGCTCATCAAGTGTTTGTATGGACTAAAGAAATCACTCACACATGGTATGAAAAGTTAACTGAGCATCTTTTGAACATCAATTTCAAGAATTTTAATCTTGATGATGCAACTTTGTTTGTCAATAAAGTTGGCAAAATTGTTGTATATCTTGTGGTGTATGTAGATGATATTTTGATAGCAGACAACAAGGAAGCATATATTGCATTCATTAAGAAATAATTGAAGAAGGCTTTTGAGATGACAGACATGGGATATCTTCACTACTACTTGGGTATTGAAGTAACTTAGAATCCAAATCATGTATTCATCTCCCAAAAGAAGTACATTGGGGATGTAACGTACCCCATGCCTAGGTACCTAAAAAATAGTATTCCTAAATGAATTTTGAATTCCTTATATCGTTCTTTAATAATCAAGAAGCATGCATGCAGGAAAACAACTCATGCAATTATCTAGAACATGTTAAATAATCACAGGCAAATTCCAAACATAGCTTATAGCAACAACAAGAACATTATACACATTAGATATTAAATACATAGCGGAAATAAGCACAATATAAGCACAAAAATACACAATATGAATTAGATACACATAGAACTTATCTTTAAAGAATAGTGCCTTTGACTTGTATACGTCAGACATTCCACCCAACCTTAGGCTGTGTTTCACATTCACTATCTACAACAAGCCATCCCCAAGCTGAGACTATGAATCCACAAGGATGGGTGGCTAGGCTTACTCTAAGTTTTACACACCAATTAGATAAAAATTTCTCACAATTTTCTCAACCACACAACAAATCCCATCTTACCAACTCTCTTTCCCCTTCATCCTGAACAACCCAAAGAAATGAATCCCCTTCTCTGCAATTAGTCCCTTAGGTTGTTCCACTTCTTTCTAGGGCTCCAATGTTATTGGCCAAGAAATATCAATGTTGGAAGCTCCCGAGATTCTCAATTGTGTACATTTATTTCACAATTTCCATCATTCTCATGCACATATGCATTAATTTCTTCTTGGAATAAATAGTAGTTACCTATATCCGACTAGCAATGGCTCTCTACCACCAACATTTTGTTCCCATGCAAAAAAAATAATAATAACAAGAATGAGAAATAATGAATGGAGAATGAGTGAGGAACCCCCAACAACCAAAATCATGGTATATATATTTACATGCAATAATGCACCACATGGATTTCCCAATAATCTCATGTAACCCTTTATCCCCCTCTCTTGTGGAATCATACCCCCCTATGAATCTATCCTTATTTGTCTTGCAACCAACGATGAATTTTATTATTAATATTCAAAGTATTGCATTGCTAGGCTCTCTGACCTTTCAACTTTACATACACTCTAACTTTCAAAAATACATTACTAATATGAGGACTAAAAAATGGGGTATTATGTTCCCCTCCCCCTTATTTTGGCACTGTCCTCAATGCATATCACCATGCAGGTGTACATATATACATAATTTTATAAAACAATTCAAAAATAATTGGAGGTATGCATCCACTATTGTATCTTCTAACTCCCATGTCACTTCTTCAGGGCTATGGCATGTCCATTGGACCTTTACCTACCCTTTGGATTTTCTCTGGAGCACATTGACCTTCCCATACAATATACACACTAGTTGTTTATGGAAATATCCTTCTGGATCCACTTGAATTGAAGTCTAATCAATAACATGGATAGGATCATGCACATATTTTTTCAACAAAGATACATGAAATACAATATGCACATTCATGGAAGCAGTAAATTGAAGCATGTATGAAATCGGTTCTATAATGTCCAATATTTCAAATGGACCATAAAATATGGTTGCCATCTTGGTACAACTGCCCAAATTCAGTGAGATTTTCTTGGGCTTCACTTTCAAAAATACATGCTCTCCCACTTTAAATTCTCTGGTTGGCCTATTCTTATTTGCATAACTATTTTTCCTATCTTGTGTTTCTTTCAAATTCTACTTAATTTTAACCATCTGCTCTTCCATCTCCTTGAACAATTTTGGCCTAAGTACTACTTTGTATGTTGGGTTGTCCCAACTCACTAGACTATTTCATTTTCTACCATATAGAGCTTCAAATGGGCCCATCTTCAATGAATCTTGATACTCATTGTTATATGAAAACTCAACCAAATGTAAATATTCTTCCCACTTAGATGGATTATCCACAACATACATTCTTAATATGTCTACAATCACTTGGTTGATTCTCTCTATTTTCCCATCTGATCGCAAATGGTATGTTTCACTAAAATTCAGGTTCGTACCAAATCACTTAAACAATCCTCTCCAAAAGTTCGAAGTAAATTTTGAATCTATGTTTGAAATAATTGCCTTAGGTACTCCATACAACCTAGCAATTTCCTTCATGTAAATTTCTGCAATATTAGTTTCCTTATGACTTAATTTCACTAGAATAAAATGAACAACATTTGTTAATTTATCCACCACCACCATTATTGAATTGTGTTTCCTTGTCATCCTGGGAAATTTAGTGATAAAAAAATGGTTGTCACTTCCCATTTCCACTTTGGAAATGGCTATAACAAACCTACTAGGTGTCTATTCTTAGCCTTCACTCTTTGACATTCTATGCACCTGGCAATGTAATCAACAACATCCTTCTTCATTCCTGGCCAAAAGTATTGGCTTCTTATTGTTGTAATTGTTGTATAGTAACCATGTTGTCCTGTATATGGAACATTATGCATTTATTTTAACACAATTTGATATGTAAATTGACGTGTATATTCCACTGGACAATTTGTCACAATAGATCTAATAAAATACTGAAATCTTTACTATGAAGATTAATTTCCTTTAGATATCAGATTATTTAATTACCGGTTTTCTTCTTAAAATGTATGAAATAGATGAAATGAAAAAAATAGAGAACATAAATAATCACTCGCACACCATCCATAAATAAACACAAGGTATACCCTGTGAAGCCCAATACATGAGAAAACCTAGCTAGATGGTGAGGCCGCTCTGCTCTCTTTTATTCAAATGTAAGTACAAAGAAATAGGCACTCTTTTTGGAGTTTCCTTTGACATTGTTTCATGTATGGTTGCTACATAATCTATCCTCCCCTTTTATTCTCTCAAACTACCACTCCTAGGTGCTCTGCTCAACTATGAAACAAACACAATGTTAAATAATGGAACCCATTCTCCTCCTAGTAGTCTGGCATTTAACATCGCCCGATAGTCATCTAGGGGTAGGATTTTGACTTTCTCAACCCTCAATTGTGATAAGGTTTTGGATCTTATAGAATCTTCTTGAAATTCCATACATGGATAGCCCCATATGCGTGATTAATGGGGGTTGATGTGGCATTCACTCGTACCATGGTGGTCAACATGGTAGGTCAACTTGCGCGAGGCATAAATTTTTCATACGAGCTTTGATTGACACAGTTTTTGCACCATTGGAACAATCTTGATGTGTAGAATAGAATCAAGGGGTATTGGTTGAAGTTGAGAAAGTTTTGACCCCAAAACATTCTGTTTGATGCCTCAAAATAACTCCATAAGGTTTCAAACCCCAATTTTCCAAACTGGGACTTACCATTAAAATGATTCTACTAGTTGATTCCTCCAATTTTTTCCACTCTGATAGAATCAAGATAGATGACAAATAATATAATGATCCAATATAGACCACAAACTTCCTTAGTTCTCTAGAATTAGGAACATAAATTCTATTTTCAAGCATAAGTATTCCATCTTCTCTCATCTTATACTCTTTAAATTTATTTTTACATCTTTATGTTGTAAGCTTTCTTTTTCTTGTAGGTAATGTTCATTTGTAACAACAGAATCTAAAATTCTACTCTTTAAATCTTAGCTATGCACACTAATGGTTTTAGCATGCATGTTATGTATCCTTCTACTAAGTGCATTAGTAACTTTATTTTCTTTTCTTCTAATATTCTTGATGTCAAAGTAATACTCGCTTAAAAATTTCAGCCATCTTGTTTTCCTAATATTTAAAGTTGGTTGTTCAAATATATATTTCAAACCATTGTGGTCTGTCCTCAATTAAAATTTCTTCGCCATTAAGTAATGCCTCCACATATTCAATCCATGGATTATGGCAACAAGTTCCAAATCATGTGTGGCATAGTTCCTCTCATGTTCTTTAATCTTTCTAGACTCATAACCAATGACATGTCCATTCAGAGTGAGGACTCCACCATGTCCTTCTTTGCATGCATATGTGCATATCACAAAATTTTCATTTGGATCAACAATCTTCAAAAGAGGTGCACTAGTAAGTAACTTTTTCAATAAATGAAAACTCTCCACACTCTATTGTCCATTCAAACTTAGTTCCTTTCTTTTATAAAGAAGTGATGGGATGAGAAATCTTAGAGAAACATGTTATAAACTTCCTGTAGTATCCAACTAATCCCATAAAATATCTAACTTATGAAACATTCTTTGGTGTTGACCATTCCCTAATGGCTTCAATCTTCTATGGATCTACTGTTATACCTTCCTTTCAAATGATATGTCCCAAATAATGGATCCAATCTTGGTAAACAGATCACTTTCTTAGCTTGGCATACAGTTGATGCTCCCTTAGCACTTGCAACACCATTCTCAAGTGTTGTTAATGTTTCTCTTTTAACTTGGAATAAATAAGTATGGCATCCAACAACACAATGACAAATTTATCTAGATAGTTTTTTAATATGACATTCATTAAGAACATAAGATAGTTGGTACATTGGTTAGTCCAAATGGAACCACTACAAATTCATAAGCCCATACATTGTTCTAAAAGTTGTATTATTGATGTCTCCTTCCTTGATTCTCACTTGGTGATATCTTGATCTCAACTCTATCTTTGAGAATATATTTGCTCCTCTTGGTTGATCAAATAGGTCATCAATTCTAGGTAGAGGGTATTTGTTCTTTACAATGGATTTATTCATTTGTCTAAAGTCAATACATAGTCTCAATGTTCCATCATTCTTTTTCACAAAGAGTACTAGTGCTCCCTGAGGTGAAATACTTGGGTGTATGTACCCTTTCTTCAAAAATTCTTCTAGTTTCATTTGTAATTATTTTAATTATGGTTTGCTCATTATGTAAGGAGTATTTTATGCTAGGGTAGCTTCAGGTACTAAATCAATAGATATATATATATATCCCCGTTTGGTGGAAATCCTGGTATTTCTTTGAATACATACTCAAACAATTTCAATACTGAAACATCTTCAAGACTTGGCCCTTTGGTATTGTTTGGCTCCTCCACATGAACTGCATACAATTTACATCCTTTCTTGAAACATTTGTTCATCTGTAAGGTTGAAATATCCCTTATAGAAATGGGTCTTGGAATTCCTTTCACAATGCTCTGCTTTCCTTCTTCATCAAGACATGTAAATGTATTGTTATGGAAATCTAGGATATCATGATGCGTGTCCAACTAGTCCATTGCAATTAGGATATCATAAGATCCTAATGGTATGATATTTAGATCAACATTTGTATTCACTCCATTCAAATCTATTGGATAACCTTTGACAACCTCATTGATCCTTCTTTTGGTTCCAGTGGCTAGATAAACGAACCATGGTGTTTCAAGCTTACTTTTCATCGAATGAAATATGTTCAATACTTTAGGATCAATGTAACTATGGCTTGCTCCTAAATCAATTAAAATAGCAACATGCTGATTTATAATCTTACCTTCCACCTCAATCATATTGGACTAATTCTCTACTTGTCAATATTTTAGGGCCGCATATATCCTTGGAATATTTATGCCCATATCATCTACTGTAGTATCATATTTATTATTGTGCAATGTCCTCATTTTGTCTTTTTTGTGAGGTCAATCCTTGTACATGTTATATTCTTTACATTCCCAACATTTGATTGGTATCCTTCCTGTTTTTCCCAAGGAATCTTCCATATTGGATTCATTCTTAGTAGACTAATTTTGCTAATATGTATTAGGAATGTTTCTATTTAAAAGGAGGTTTCAATCCTTTCCTTCTCTAATATGATTTCTCTTGTAACACCGCCAGCCACCAAGGCTGGGCCATGCTACTACTTAACTCGTTATGTCAATGCTATAATACCATATTGTGACATACCTAGCCACCCACTGGGTAATGACACTAAAAAATCTCTTGCTCTGATACCATACTGTAAATAATTCTACTTAAATTGCTCTGACACAACTCTGTCATTAATTAAAAACATATAGAAACTATGAAATGCATAATTATGTACATTTTCTTAACAAATTTATACACAATTCATGACAAAATTATACATACAACATAAATAACATAGACCCATGACAGTTATTTCATAAATGTAATTGCAAACATGATTTAACACACAACTGGCACTTATCTTTTAAAATAAAGGACACCAACTGCGAGCATACCTTCCACGTTCCTCCTAGCCTTAGACCGCATTGTTCATAAATATCAACAATGCGTCACCCCCAAGTTGGGGATAAAATCCACTTGGGCAAGGGTTCGCAACTAGGTAAAGTATCTCACTCTACAGGAACTCAATCACAAGTAGCTCATCCACAGGTGACTCAAATGCAAGAAAGTCCATCACAGATGCCAATTTGCACTAACAACCTGCAATCTCTCATTCCCCACATGCTTGTCTCACCCCAGGAAGTGTGCCCCTTCTTTTCTCAACAGTCCCTCAGCTACCCCACTTCCCTTCTAGGGATTAAGCAACAGGTCGGATAGGAAGTCTCAGAAATAATTTCCATCCATTCTCTCACCTAGAGAAAATGTAATCTTCCATGGGACCAACAACCCACCTCTTCAATTCAATGTTCCATGGAATTTCAACCCACCTCTTCAATTTAGTTCTCCAAGCTAAGTCATACATAGGTATCTACGACAATGTTCAACATATTGATCACAGTAATCATCAAGCTCATTACAACAACTAATCGATTCACTCATTGAACAATTTTGTGATAGAAATCATCTTCTTGATGGCAGAACAGTCAGATTACTTACCCTTTGCCATGGTCTCCATCACACCCCCGAATTCTTCCTTGCCCGAATGGACTAAGTCTGAATCATTTGACTGCATGTTCCCAATTCGACACTTGTCGAGTTGAGAACTGCCTTATGTCGACAACATGTCCCCAACTTGTCACTTTTCATGTTGAGAACTTCTTTTAGCCACCTTTCCCCTCACCGGGACTTAGGATATAATATTATATCCTTACTTTACACTTTTTAAGAAATATTAATAAAATATTCCTTTTTTTCTTTAAGCCCCTTTAACCCAGCCTCCTTGACCTTAGTTAGTGGAGTTTAAGCCCCTCTGAACTCTTTTACGTGGTCGATCTTCCGCATGGATGTATTTTCATTAATTTGCAGTTGATTACATTTACATATCAGTACAAAAGTACTGATCTTTTACATACAGGCTCACAAGCCTCAAAATACACAATTCATGCCCTTAAACAAGTGCACGCAGAACTTATGGGTTGCGCACTCTTTCCTCAGTGTGCCAACCTCATGCCCTTTCACAGGTGTGCATTACATCATGAATTATATAAAAAAGGGTTCTTCTGCCCTTCAAAAAACTCTGCACTAAACCAGTGCGCGTTGAATCCAGGGTTGTGCGCTTTTTCCTTCAGCGCCTAATCCTTTCGCACTAACACTTGTGCACGTTGCATTGCTTAATATGTTTCACTTTCATTGCGCTATGTTTGTTTACCTACATAGATGTGCGCCAAGACATAAATCTATGCGTTGTATCATTTTACCACTGCACGCACTCTTTTGATGTGAGTTCCTTGCGCACTTAACTTAATGCGTGCAGAACCAAACCCACATACTTGTTACTTCAGCTCACCATCTTAATTAATGTACAATTACATTGATATTTACACTTGGGAATTGGCCTAGGGGTGTTACAATCCCCTCCCCCTTATTTATGCACTGTCCTCGGTGCAGTATATGCACATGAACATTCAAAATTTAAAAATTTGCAAAAATATGTGCATATTCTTCCTGCATAACATCCTCATGTTCCCAAGTCACATCCGCAGGACCATACCAAGTCCATTGGACCTTTACGATCCCTATGTATTGATTTTGGAGCTGCTTGATCTTCTTATCCAATATGTGCACCGGATGCACTTGAAAATCGCTTTCTAGTTCCACTTGAATCACATTCCAATCAATAACATGATTAGTATCAGGTATATATGTTTTAAGAAAATAAACATGGAATACATTATGAATATGCATTGATGCAGACAAGGAAATCATATATGCCATAGGCCCAATCCTTTCCAAGATTTCAAATGGCCCACAAAAATGTGCTGCCAACTTTGAACAACTTCCCAACTTAAGGGAGCTTCTGTTGGCCTTTACTTTCAGGAACACATTATCACCCATATTAAATTCCTTGTGAGCTTTGCCTTTATCAACATAACTTTTCTTCTTTTCTTGCATAACCTTTAAATTCTACTTAATTTTTATTATATGCTCTTCCGTTTCTCTAAGTAGTTCTGGCCCAACTACTGCATGATCTGCTGGGTTGTCCCAACTGACTAGTGTGTTTCA
>CBVK0100971352.1:0-17943 GCA_900067695.1 Picea abies
CAGAACTGGATCATTTTTTCCCCATTACTTGGGAGAGGCATGCAAATGTACAACGTCCAGATGTTCCCAACTCAATATAATTGGGTTTGGAATGCAATTTTTCTATGGAAAATGCAAGCTTCATGGCGTCTTCAGAGTCAATTGTTGAGAATGATAAGCAAGGTACAAAGGAGAATGCTTCAACTGAGGGAAATGGGTCTCAATATGGAGAAACAGTTGGTCGAACTAGTAATTTAAAAATTTGAAACTATCAAGACTGATAAGAGTTTAATTCCAACCTCTGCTGGTGACCTGCCTAGTGTCATTAACGCATAAACTACAAACTAATAAGTCAGAAAGATTCCCCTGGCAGGACTGACAATGCTATCAAGGGCTGTTTGAATGCATTTCTCTCAATAACTGATTGCCTCTGGCTATGCAGAGAATCAAATCGATGGCACTAAGAGGGCTGAAGATACAGGCCCAATAGCACGTCAAAATCACTGAAATTACAAGCAAAATACCATCATTCGTAGCTCGGAGGTCTCTGTTTAGCTCTGTATACTTTCTTCTCCTTGGTACCATCGAGTGATTAATGTCCCTGTCGAATGTGGAGACGGTGAGAGAGTGCGTTCACCATGTTTTTGTAACATTCACCACGCACAGTAACGAGGCTCGCCTGTAGGGCCACATTCACTAGATTGCTCTAAGTGGCCTTCAGAGATCACGCGTAAGGGAAAGAAACAACAGAGACTGAACTCAACTGAAGATATTTGAACTTGTGATCTATGTCTAGTCTTGAGGCTACCTCCTTCAAGCTTGAAGTACAGCTGACTGGGATCAATGGAAGACACAAGTATAGTTATTACCACTGGGTGAATTTAATTTCACCTTATCAATCAACCCCCCTGCCATTTTCTTTGATACGACGTCGCACAGCTATTTCTTTCACCACCCACCGTTCATTCATTCTGCATATATTTCACTATGCAATCCCTGTCTCAGAATTCTCAGAAGCTGGTTGCGCTTTCCTGCAATTAGCCTCTTGATTCAGTATGACATGTGCCCGCTATTCGAGGAGTATTGTCAACAGTCTTGAATTCCAACCTGACAACGGTGATGATTCATGGTATTATGTTTCCGTTTGGCTGTAGTATGACAAACTCATAGTTCACTACGAAGGTTTTTCGGACAAATGCTACAAAAATTTGGAGGTGGCGGATGTGAAAAGCTGGAAGGAATTGTATGAGAATTTTCGTCCTCCGTCGAGGCGGCTTGAAGATGAGAATTGCCAGATAGTAAGCCCATGGTGTATCGTCTATGTGTCATGCTACCCAGATGAGCAAGAAATCCCTGAGAGTATTCGGTATTTCGACGCTGAGCTTGAGAAGGTCTCTCGGTTTAAGCATATTCGTGTGAGTGGTGAAGAACACTGTATGTGTACATATGATATTTTATGGCTTGCTGGCCCCAAAAAGGGGCAAAGGACTACTGTTCACTATGAGAACATATACTTGCCACAATCTGGTAGCATTCAAAATCACCCTGTGCTTAAGGACTTTCTAAAATTTCTACGATGTAAAAGGGAATGTTTTCAATGCAATGCTTGTCCCAGAATAAGGACATCGGAGGAATTTTAAAATCAGTTCAATCTAACTTGTCTTCAGCAATTCGACGTACAGATGGATTTGGAGGTGGTCCAAGTGGAAGTAAGCAAGGGAAGCATGTTCCAGTGCCTCTCGGGTATGTTTCTGTAGAGCACGTTCAAGCTGTGAGTGAGAAGGTTTCGGAATTAAAGCTTTCTGTGAACAATTTAGAGAAGGAAAGGGACTTCTACTTTGCTAAACTTCGAGATATAGAAATCCTTATTCAAAATGAAGAGTTGGAGCAGATTCCAGTGGTAGTGGCCATTCAGAAAATTTTGTATGTTGTAGATGATAATGATTCAGTAATTGTTGATGCTCAGACAATACTTGTCAAATCTCTGATGCTTGAGAATGGGCCAAAAGATGTTAATGAAGAGGGATCTTTCAACGGGAGAAGTGAGATGGATACCATTACACCAGTAGACAGATCTGAATTAGAAAGTGGGGGACAAACTAACCATTCTCCACAAAAGCTTAGAAACTTATTTGTTTTTTCTACCAGCAGTGGTGATCAAGTGCAGCCTGTTCCCCTGTAAGTGTGCAATGATATAGCTGCTTTACGTGGGCGTACAAATACTACCACTGGAACTTTACTACAGATTGCACATAAACATGATAAGCTGGGAATGGTTCAAGCATTATGGGGAAGGTTCTCTATGCTGGGCAGTGAAGACACGTGTTTTTGAAATGGCAGAGACCAGGGGTATCTGAACGAGTATTTTTCCAGCGCACACCAATGCTAGTAACGACAGAACACCTGGAAGTTGCAGTTTTCCATGAAGATGAAGAATTTCATATTTCTTTTAGATTATTTTTGTAAACGCAGAGATATGAGTGATGTAACGTATTGTGGGCGAGGGTAATTAAATAGGTGTTGATGCAACATAAAGGAGGGTGAGCCTTTTAGAGGCTAGGTTTGTAATGAAATCTTTTTAAGCAAATATAGAATAGAGTGCTAAGAGATTCTATACTTTGTCATTGTCTAATTCTGTCTTTTTCCTGTATTATTGTTTCTAAAGTTTTCATCATTGCTCATTCTTCCTTCCATTCATTATTTCAGCTTGTAATGGTTACAATTCAGTAATACCTCTGCTGTAGCTAATTTAAAGCATTCCTTAAAGTGCAATTTTTCCTCTGTTTTTCCATGAGTAGAACAAGACCTGCATCTTAATTGTTTTTCCTTATTTACAAGTTTTATTTGTTCACAGCCTTTCCTATGTCTTTCTATGAGTGAGACAAGACTTGTGTTCAGATATTTGAAGTTTAGTGTTATTTATTCTATTGAAAGGAAGACCAGATACTTGGATTTTTCTTTCAGTTTTGTTCATCCCCTATCTTCTATCCATCCTCATGATTTTAAAATGAATTAGACAAACGAGGTCATGCCTTTTTGTTTCTGATCTATAAATGAGTGGAATGACTATTTTCAACCTATTTCTAGAAGTCTCCTATGACTGATCAATCAACAAGATTTATTTCTTTTAAAAATGTGCTAAGGCTTGACTCTTTTACAACCTAGAGTCAACTCTTGCGACAATAGAAGGAATAACTATGCTCAGAATAAATTGACTCAAATCATGGTCATCGACCAATACATTATGGATCAATGAAATTAATGACTAAGGATATGGCCACCAAAGATACAATGTGGATCCATACCTCCATGAGATGATCTGATCATAGCCATGAAATAATACATCTTGTAGATATGATATGACAAAAACATAGCCACAAACCAATACAAAGTGGATCTATGGGACAACATATACATCAATGAGATTGCCAATATGATGGTTATACTATAATCCAACATAATCAAATGATATCCAACACAATCTAGGCAAAGCGTATAATAGAGTAAGCTACCAACCCATGGTATTCATCTAGATCCTGAAATAGTACGATTCTATCCATGTGAATATATGTCTTGATGGTAGAAACCACTTGATTACCCGTCATTTAATGTATATCGTTAAGAAGCATGAGGGAAATCACCAATGATGAAAATGACTCAAAATGTACCCTAGTACATTCCAAGGAATGTGAATAAATGAATTGAATTCGAACATCCATGGAATCATTCGATCAAAGGCCATTGGTGTAAACCTATTGTCGAAGGTGAGAAAACCTACCATTGAGGCATGCGGGTTCCAAGGTACTAACTGGTTTCTAAGTCTAATTCCTGGATAATGTGTTGAATTTGACAAGAATAAACTTGTCGAAGGACGGCCATGACATGTCCCCCACCATCGACATGAAACAAACAATGGAAATTGATGCAATATGGTGAATGAATGAGTATGGATTGACATGAGGATGAAAATTGGTAATACTGCATAATGGATGGTTTGAAGTGAAACTTCCCTTGAACATTGTGAGGCACAATAAGTGACTTGGTAGCATTGACTCAATGATTACCAGGAACATAATGTGATGATAATAAAATTACTCTTCGATTGGAACAAAAAGGTATAATGACACATAGAATCGGTATGAATTAGAGACAAGAAAATTACCCAATTATAAGACAAGATGCAAATAGCTGCCATGCTCAAGGGAGACAACAAACAACTGCCATAATTCTTTCCAAAACTTGACCCACTTCCCTCATATTTCCCCCCCACCTTGATTGGAAATTACCTCTTTGTTTTTGAATGACCTTGAGGAGGATAACAAATGCTTGGTATAGCTCATCTTAGATGAGTCCCTCATCACATGTTTAATGAACCTGAAGAATGAGGGGTTTGATCGTGTATGGGTCCTTCAATGCATACTTTTATGAGCCCAACGAGGGAAATCTTTGTGATCTTTTCATGTTTGGATATTTTGAAAATATGTTAAAGATGACTCCAACGGTGTTCTTTTTTGTAAATTAGTCCCCCAAGCCCAAAAATGTATAAAACAATACAAGGGAGAACTCTTCTGTCCAAGGTTGTCTAGAGTGTTCCTTTTTTGTAATCATTCCATCCAATCCGAATAGATTCCCTTTCAATCATTTTAATGAGTGTGAAAGGAAAAAATCTCATTCGACAATATTTCCATGTTTAGGGATTCTGAAAAGAGCTTAAAGGAGACTCCAAAGAGTTCCTTTTTTCATATAGTTTTTACAAGCCTGGAAAATTGAAAAAAATATGCTTGATTGTACTCCGAAGAGTTCATTTTTCATATAGTTTTTACTAGCCCAAAAAAGTGATAAAAATATGTTTGGTTGTCTTCTTCATTTTTTATCAAGCTTGACACGGAAAGAGAACCGTTCTTAGGGTAGGTTTCATTTTTACACAAGGTTGAAACATAGAAAAACTATGCTTGGGGTCGGTTTTATTTTTAAACGAGCTTGAAACAAAGAAAAAAAATGTGCTTGGGGTAGGTTTCATTTTTATAGAAGCTTGAAACAAAGAAAAACTATGCTTGGGGTAGGTTTCATTTTTATACACAAGATTGAAATAGAGAAACTCTATGCTTGGGGTGTTTGTTTCATTTTTACACTATCTTGAAATACAAAGTGAAATTGTTCTCGGAGTGATACCCATTAGTAGGTTTTCTTCCCAACACAATGTCTAGAGGATGGTACTTTTCCCCCAGCATAATCAGCAGAGGCTAGCGGCTTAACTCCAGCATGATGACCAAAGGTTGGAGACATGCCCCCTAAGATTTGTTTCATCTACCGACTCTTCTTATAAACCTGATTAGACACCTAGTTACTAATAGAAATAGGTTCACCATAGGGGTATGAATAAAGAGGATCAACTGATAAAGGTGGAAGAAATGAAGGTTCAATTATGAGATCTAGTTGTGTGCTTCATTTAATTGTTTAACAATCTTGACATGAATAATGAACCATGCTCATGGGTATATGTTTCATTTTTAATGAGCTTGATATAGAAAGGGAACTATGCTCATGACCATCTATTTCATTTTTTACTGAGCTTAACATAGGAAAGGAATGATGCTCATAATCCTTTGTTTCATTTTTTAAAAAGCTTGACACAGAAATGAGAACTTTGCTCAAAATCATTTGTTTCTTTTTTTAACAAGATTGACACAGAAATAGGAACTTTGCTTGAAATCCTTTGTTTCATTTTTTAATGATATTGACACAGAAATGGGAAATTTTCTCAAAATCCTCTATTTAATTTTTTAACAAGCTTGACAAACAAACAAGAAATTTTCTTGATACCCTTGACCATGGCTTCCAATAGGTCTTCATCAGATGGAAACAAAACACTCTGGAAGGAATACATCTCCAGGAACTTAGTAGGGATAACAAGGGGAAGATCAGGCTCCAAATACTGCTAGGTACCTAACCTACCTAACCCCTGAAGTGGGTAGAATAATATATTTCCATGTAATAAATATCAATATTCATAAGGCCTAGGAATAAGGAGGAATAAGTCAATTGTAACAATACCTAATAGAAGCTTTTGCTTCTATAAGGATATTCCTCTAGATTTTTCTTTTGGATAGATAGATTTAGTATAAATAAGAGTAGAGGGTATGAGAAGTTTTGTCTTGGAAAATTATTGTAATAGAGCTCTGCTCTGCTGGAGGTTGCCCCATCGAAGAGGCAAGTGAACATTGTTTCCCATCAATAAAGGTATAATTCTGGTGTTGTGGTTCCATATAATTTGCTGTTCTGATGTTATCTTTTCAATATTTCAGTATTTTGTTACTATCTTAGTGTTATTTTCAACATTATTTTTCTATTATGCTAATATAATAGATTAGGTAGCTTACAAGTGGTATTAGAGCACTTTCATCGACAAAAATTGTGGGTTAATTTTTTTTTTCAGGGTAGAGATGTATTCTGGTGTCTTAGAGCTACAGATATTTGTTGTTACGGGAATAAACCCACAGTCAGGGAGTCATACATGCAGTAAATACAGGGGGTACTTAAGCACACATCTTTTGGCCACCCGTGTAACCCTTGTTGGTACCCCTTCGAGTGGTAGCGCATTAGACAACACTTGTATACATATCAACCTAGATCTCCTAAATCCCTCCATAGATAAATCGATTAGCCACTTGACTGCTATAGTGCCACCGAGAAAAACACTTGGGAAGATACTCTCTAGTACCTGGGTAGTTGGGTAGTATGTCTAAGGGCACGATCTAGCCTCCTTAGTTGGTGCCCTAAGATATTGGGTTGAGTACTACTATTAAACCCTACATGTGTATCAGAGAGATATAGCATAGGGAAAACCCTTGACTGTAGAACCCTAGAATACCCTAACCCTTGGGACAAAAATAAAAATAGAATAGAGAATATCTATTGTCATACAACTGTGCCTCTTGCATTCGGGTTGCGAAATTACTACACATTTCTTCTTGTTAAGAATTTGGGCATTTCATTACTACAATATTCTTCAGATAGGAGTATAAATCCACAGGAGAAAAATAAGTATAGTGGTCCCGTCGACACACTTATTTGGGACCTATTCCATTGGACTCCCCTTTTCTCCCTGATCGCAGTCATACCTTTCATTTTTAACATTTTTTTCCAGTGGACACAAGCCCCTCTCATCTTCCCCAATTTTTCACCTATTCCATTATATTTCCCTTCTTTCCCTGATAGACGTGGTACCTATCACTTATAAGTCCTTTTTGTTGTCCCACCCACCCATTTTTCCTTACCTGCACTTCCCCTCTCCAAATGGCCACCACTCGCAACGAAGACCTGCAGGCTTTCATCAATCAAGTGACCTCTAAAATTGCCTCTACCAATTCCTGCCTTGCACAACTAGAAACCCACATTGACCACAAATTTGACACCATGGATTCCAAATTTATGAACCAATTTAACACTCTCTAGTTTGTTGTCAACCAATTGTTGAACCTCTCTTCGAGTCCTTCCTCCTCGGACCAACCCGATGTTGTTGAATCCTCTCATTCTCTTCATTTTCAATCCAACTCCTTTCAACATGAACCATGTCTTCCCCAGGTCGAGATCAATAAATTTGATGGATCCGATCCTACGGGTTGGGTCACCCAAATGGGGCATTATTTTTCTCTACATGGTATTACTAATGAATTGGCCAAACTTCACTATGTTTTCCTCTATCTAGATATTGAACGATGGAAATGGTGGTAATGGCATAAAAATTATCGTCAAGGGTATATTTCCTGGACCCAATTTGTTGTTGAGATCCATGATCTCTTTGACACTGATACCCACTATCTCGGTCATTTGACCAAGTTGAAACAATCAGGCACAGTGGAATACTTTATATCTTCTTTTGAGCATTTAGCGTTTCAAACTGAGTACATGTCAGATGATTTCTTCCATGAATGCTTTATCAGTGGCCTAAAGGATGAAATCTAATCCCAAGTTCTCATGGCCCTCCCTTAGACTTGTTTGGAAGCTACTAAACGTGCTAAAGAAGCCCAACAAGTTTTTTTTTCCTGGAAAAAAAACCCTCTTTTGTTCCTTGTCCTCTCCCCACTAATCCTAACCCCCCCTGTCACTACCCTCAAGGTCCAAAAATTAACTAGGGCTAAAATGGATGAAAACCAATTGAAGGGTCTTTTATATAATTATGATGAAAAATATTTTCCAGGGAACAATTGTAAGGAACAAAATACTTTTATGGCCATTTCCGAAGATGTTCCTGAAGAATATGTGACAGTTCCAATTGTTGAAGATCCCTCCCTTCCTGATGCTACCTTGGAGCCCGCTAACCCACCTGAGGTTGAACCACTCATTTCCCTGCATGCTCTCACTAGTTTCCTTACTCCCCAAACCCTCAATCTCATTGGCTATATTAAGAGTAAGAATGCCATCATCTTGTTTGATAGTGGTAGAACCCACTATTTTATCCATCGTTGCATTGCCCAAGAAACCAATTGATATATCTATGATGTTAATAAATTTCAAATCATGATAGCCAATGGTGGGTCCATGAAATTTGGTGGGCTTTGTGAAAATGTATGTCTTCAAATTGGATATTACCACCTAAAATATCATATGTTTTCCATTGAAATGGGTGGGTGTGACATTGTGCTAGGTGTTGAATGGTTACAGACTTTGGGACCCATTCTTATGTATTTCAAGGAATTAACCATGCAATTCCAACATGAGGGACAAAGGTATCACTTCCAAGGTCTCGTAGTTGGTTCTCCTGAGATCATCACTTCCCATCGCATGGAAAAACTCCTCAAGAAAGGCCACTCTGGTATTATTTCTCAACTACATTCTATTCATGCAGTTGAGACACCCTTTGTGCATCCTGACCTCCAAGCTATTCTATCCAAACACCAAGTTGTTTTCTCCACTCATTAGGGACTTCCACCTTCTCAAGGTGTTCATGAGAATTCCATACCCCTTGTTCCTGGAAATCTTCCTCCCAATGTTCTCCCTTATCATCACCCCTTTTCCAAAAAGAATGAAATTGAGAAAATCATACAAAAATTTCTCCAAGAGGGTGTTATCCACCCCAGTACCAGCCCTTATTCTTCTCTTGTGGTCATGGTACTTAAGGAAGAAGCTACTTGGTGCATGTTTCCTGACTTTCATGCCCTCAATAAACTAACCATCAATGAAAAGTTCCCCATTCCTTTCATTGATGATCTCTTGGATGAGTTGAGTGGTGCTTAGTATTTCACCAAACTTGATCTATGTTTTGGTTATCATCATATCCGTATGCAATACGTTGACATACCCAAGACTGCTTTTCACACTCATGAGAGTCACTATGATTTCTTGGTCATGCCATTTGGCCTATGTAATTCCGCCTCCACCTTCCAAAGCCTCATGAATCATGTCTTCCATCCTTTTCTCCATTATTTTGTCTTAGTTTTCTTTGATGATATTCTCATCTACAGTAAAACTTATCAATCCCATCTTGCCCATGTGGATCAAGTTCTTCATCTACTCTCTTAGCATTAAATTTTCCTCAAACACTCTAAATGTGCCTTTGGCGCCTTGAAAGTTGAGTACTTGGGTCATATTTTTGGCAAGGTTTGTGTCCGGATGGATCCTAAGAATATTGAAGCCATGCAAGATTGGCTTCGCCCCAAGACTATCAAAATATTGCATGGTTTTTTGCATTTAATAGGATATTATAGTAAGTTTTCTCATAATTATGGAAATATTGCAGTGCCTCTCACTGCTCTACTTAAAAATAATTATTTCAATTGGACTCCCGCAACTTATCAAGCCTTTAAAGCATTGAAGGAGGATATGTGCACTACTTCAGTCTTGCTCTTCCTGATTTCACAAATACCTTTGTCTTGGAATGTGATGCCTCCGAGAGAGAAATTGGAGGATTCCTTATGTAAGAGGGCAAACCTTTGGCCTTTACCAACAAACAATTGTCAGACTGCCATTTGGGCCAATCACTCTATGAAAATAAAA
Organism: Picea abies; assembly: GCA_900067695.1. Classification (NCBI taxonomy): domain Eukaryota; kingdom Viridiplantae; phylum Streptophyta; class Pinopsida; order Pinales; family Pinaceae; genus Picea; species Picea abies. The sequence goes on from CBVK0100971352.1 coordinate 9,976, forward strand.
TGTTGGTTATTTTGCATGCAGTCAATCTCTGGTGCCATTATCTCTTGGGAAAAATCTTCCAAATTAAGATAGACCATCAAAGCCTCAAGCATTTTCTGGAGCAACGACCTTCCTCTCCAAAGAAACAAAAATGGGTAACTAAGATCTTTGGATATGATTATGAGATAATTTAAAAGAAAGGCAAAGAAAATGTGGTTGCTAACTCTCTTTCTCGAAAATATGAAGATGAAGGGTCCCTTTTCTCTGTATCCTTCATTGTCCCAGATTGGCTCCAAGCTATTTTCCAGGAATGGCTACAAGATCCTAAAATTTCACACCTGATCCAACAATTGCAAGACAATTCTCCAATTTCCCCAAGGTACTCTTGGCACAATGATGAGCTTCGCTACAAAGGTCGTTTGTATTTAAGTAAACAGTCACAACTTAAATCCATGGTGCTTTCTGAGCTTCATGATACTCCCACAGCTGGGCACTCTAGGTTTACCAAAACCTATGACAATGCCAAACGTTCTTTTTTCTGGGATGGTATGAAAAAGGAAGTTATCACTTTCATGGCCAAATGTGATGTTTTTCAATGTAACAAGGGAGAAGCAATCAAATCCCCTGACACACTTCAACCACTTCTGACTCCACCTACTTTTTGGAAAGACATCTCTATGTATTTCATTGTGGGGATACCTAAATCAGGCATTAAGTAAGTCATCATGGTGTTAATTTATCGTCTTTCCAAGTATGCTCATTTCAGTGCTCTACAACATTCATTTATCGCATCCATTGTGGTTCAAATTTTCATGGATTGTGTCTTCAAGATTTGTAGCATGCCTCATTCTATTGTTTCTGATTGAGACCCCACTTTCACCAACAATTTTTGGCAAGAACCGTTCAGGCTACATGGAACCCAATTGCATCTCAACATAGCCTATCATCCCCAGACCGATGGTCAAACTGAAGTTGTCAACAAGTATTTGGAGACTTATTTGAGGTTTTTTTTTCCTCTAAAAGGTAAAATCAATGGGCACAATGGTTACCATTAGCTGAATGGTGGTACAACACTTCTTACCATACAACTACTCCCATGACTCCTTTTGAAGCAGTATATGGAAAAAAGCCACCTTTTGTTCTCTCCTACATGCAAGGTGTCTCAAAGGTTTAGGTGGTTGACCAAATGCTTACAATTCGAGAAGCTATTCTTTGTACCCTAAAAGAGAATTTGGTTATGGCTCAGAATCACATGAAGCAACAAGCTAATCAAGGTCGCTCAGAATGTCAATTTTTTGAAGGCGACCAGGTATTTATTCACCTGTAACCTTATAAACAAACTTCACTCAAAGCTGAACATTGTCAGAAACTAGGGCCTAAATTGTATGGTCCTTATACCGTTCTCAAGCGTGTGGGACAGTTTTTTCATGTCTCCTACTTAAAGAAGGTGATTGGAACTAAGTACCAAACTCAAACCAACATTCCTGAATTGGATGAAGAAGGATCCATCTGGTTGCAGCCATAAGCCATTTTGAACTAACGTGAGTGACATCTTCATCAATGCACCATCAAGGAAGTGTTAGTTTAGTGGAAATATACAACTACAGTTGATGCCACCTGGGAGCCAACTATCACTCTGCAACAATTTCCTCAGCTCAATCTTTGAGGATGAGGTTGATTTTATGGGGGATGACATGTTAGGGACCTAACCTACCTAACCCCTCAAGTGGGTAGAATAATATATTTCCATGCAATAAAGGTCAATATTAATAAGGCCTAGCAATAAGGAGGAATGCATTGATTGTAAGAATACTTAATATAAGTTTTCACTTCTAGAAGGATCTTCCTCTAGATTGTTCTTTTGGATAGATAGATTTAGTATAAATAAGAGTATAGGGCATGAGAAGTTTTGTCTTGGAAAATTATTGTAATAGGGATATTCTCTGTTGGAGGTTTCCCCCTCGAAGAGGCAAGTGAACATTGTTTCTTATCAATAAAGGTATAATTCTTGTGTTGTGGTTACATATAATTTGTTGTTCCGTTGTTATTTCTGCAATATTTCAGTATTTTGTTGCTATCTTAGTGTTATTATCAACATTATTTCTCTATTTTTCTAATATAATAGATTTGGTACCTTACAAATACCCTATTGATTGGTTCACCATTTCAACTACCATATCTAATTCTAAAGAAGGAGAGCATATAGAGAGAGGCTCCTTCTCATCCAGAGTTGAATTCATTGGACATGATGACACATAATTAACTTGTGGTGGGTGGGATACCACTTGCATATAAGGAACATTCAGGGGAGTCATATTTTTAGTAGTTAGATGAGGACCAACAAATAACAGATGGTCAATGGTCACAATGTTTCCATTATGAGGGAAATGCATCACTTGAAATAGTGTGGACACGAGAGATTTCATAGTGTAAACATAATCCCACCTAAGGAGAAAATTAAATTCCAAGGGGAAATGGACTATCATAACATAAATATAGAGATTTTTCCCTCCTAAGGTGATGGGAAATTGAAAAAGTATCCCTAAAGGATCCCTAAATGCTCACTAGGTATTCTGTTAAAATCCCATAGATGATGGGGCACTGACACATTTTAAGGGGAACCCATATATTTCTAAGTAGTTGAGGATATAATGTTGATAGAAGTTCCTTCATAAAAAATAGTGCTATGTATCATGATATTATCGCAAACCAACATGATAATTTGGAAAGGTAGGTAGGAAGGAAGGAGAGGCTTTGTCAGACTATTCCAATCAAAGGAATTGACCTCAATATTTGGAGGGGCTTCCATTGAAATGGGTGAAATTCCCCCTTGGTCAAAGGTATCTGAATTGACAAGAAAGACCTGAGTGGTATCCACTTCACTCTACAATGGAAGAGTGGGATCGATCAAGGATTGGTTTGCAATGACCACTTTATTAACTTCACTCTCCAAGGGGAGAGCATGATTGATCGAGGATGGAATCAGACCGACCAATTCATCAACCAATGGTTGGTTAGGAGAAGGTTCATGGGAGGACGTTGGAGGTTGTTTTTGGGAAACAATAATGTCTTCCAACAATTTCAAAGCTTCATACATACAAGGGCTTAGGTAAGTGTGATGCATTTCCCCAGATAACCAACAAGGAATATTAACTTGACCCTTTTTTCCACCAACCTGATCATTACTATTTAATGTGTTGTCATTAGCATGACCTGCAACATCTAGAAAGATAGGTTGTTGAGAACCCTAAGACCACACTTCTAAAACCTTGGGAATACCAGGGAATTTTTTAATAAGGTGGTAACCCTTACAAATCTTGCATGGGAAGTTTGGCTTATGACATGTATTGGTAGACTTGTCAATATCATCAACACTCCCAACATGATTATTAGTGGTTGGTTGATTGCCCCCTTGCTTATTTTTCTTCTTCTTGCTCTTCCTTCTCTTATTCTTCTTAGTCTCCTGGTTACTAGTATTAATACTTTCACCAGGCGAAGAAGAAGAAAGGGAAGAATATGCAATGATAAAAGAAGGAAAAGGGTCAACGTGAGGTTGATGTTCTTGGGGTGGAGATTTCATTCAAAACACCAGGATCATTCGAGATCACTGTAGTGGAAAAAAACCATATTGGTAATCCTATAGTGAATCTAGGAAGACTTGATGTGGCAATGTAAGGAGGACCAACATTTCCAAAAGAAGAAAAAACAAAAGGTTCCTTGTGAAAAGGGATTCCTTGGTTGGTAGTCCCAGGAAATGTTGCGATAGACACAAACTTAAACTAAGGTCCCTAACTCAAATAAAACACACTACAAGAGTCCGAATAATATAAAAGTATGAAGAATGTACCTTGTTACATAAGAAAAAGGAAGGATATTTCGAAGACGGGAGATGAGGCCATAAACAAATATATGAGAAACAATTACCCTGGACTCCACATAACAATTCTTCTTGGTGCAAGAAACCCTCACTTTGTGGGGTCACCCACCAAGGGTAGTTTTCTCACATGGTAGTTTTTCCTTAGGTTCAGAAGCCCCGTCTTGTCCTGCCATGAATTTACATTGAAGCTTCATATATTCTTCTCATCTATTGCTAGCGAATTACCCATGAGGCTTCCAATTTTATTTTTTGGGTTAAGTTTTATATGCATTGTATATCTACCACTTATGCTTTTTGGGCCTAATGTTGCTTCAACTCACTTTGATGTAGCCAATTGTATGCATTCTAAAAAATTTACCATCCTTTCAATACTATCCTTTGTGAATTGAAACATGTATTCCTGGAGGAAAATTTCCACCGAGTGTCCATATCCTACACGTTCTTCCTTGGATTGAGAATAGGTATGTTCCTTTCACTTGGAACTAGTTTGTTTGCTTGCAACACTTGTTTCCTCCACTGTATCATAGCATTGTTTTAGTATTTCTTTTAGGATTTACAATATGAAAAGACCAAAAAAATTAAAAATAAGGATGGTAATGAGTCTAATCTTTTATATATGGAATTTAATTTTGTAACCCTTGAATAGAACACAATATTATGAGTCTTTACCTCATCATTGGGTTAGTATGGATTTAGGAGGCCTTTTTTCTAGTTTTCTAGCAAAGTCTCCCACAACTGGTTATTCTTCTAGTCATAATGGAGTGTTTTTTGATGCATGCCATGTCACAAATGTACCCCAGTTTATAATCCATGCTACCTAATTAACATTTTTTTGTGTGTCTTTGTTCAAGGGAAGTCACCCTCTATTGGCCATTCTGCAGAAACCTTTGACTTCTCAAGTCATCCTTCCTATGTCAGTCAAGTATTTTTCATCTTCGCAAGTATATTTGTATCCCACCTGTGATAGTATATAAGGTCCCCATTGACTTCTTGTTGGCATTTCCACTCTTATCGACTATGACACATTGCTCTGACATTGTGACCTAGAGTTGCACCCTGGGACTATTTACATCATTGATAGGTAACCTTACGCTCAACGGATGACAAATAATTATTGGTCATTGAATGATTGGTTTCCCTTTTGTTCGATGTCAAAAACCATTATCACACATAGGCATTTGTGTGGTACCTTGGTTTCCCTTTGACCCCATTGGTGGATTCCTCATCTTTGTCAGTAGTCCCCATAATTGGATACTTTTCAAAGAGTCTTTGTTGTGTTCTATTATATATGGTGTATGCCAGAGTCATACCTTGGTGTGGTTCTTTCAATTTTTTCATCTGAGTCCATCCAAATATTTGGTTTCCTACTACTGCTCATGCTGGATAATGGAGGATGCCTTAATTCCTTCTTTCTAGTAGATCTCTTTATATCAACATCAACACATCTTACTATAGGATATAGATATAGATTTATTATTGGTACCTTGGGGATTGTAGTCATCAATGGAAGGTTCCCTTGTTATCAAAAGTGAGAATACATCAATGCACCCTTCTCGATAGATTCTATCAGTTGTTCGACATCAACCTATTTATTCACATTTTCTAGATTGTACTAGGTACCTTGACGCCCATTATCATAATCAGTGGGTTGTCTCACATTTTTTTAATGGTATACATCAAGGACTAATAATCAAACGATGTCTCACTGTGTTTGAATTCAACAGATTTATTCACATAGTGTATACTTTTAACACATCATTTTTTTAAGAGTTTGGGTGAAGTACATGCATCACGTATTTTGTGCTCCTACCTGAATTTGATTGTACCACCCTCCTTGACATTGGTACTTTCATAGGATCAAATTTTTCACTACATTGGTTCTATATATCCTCTATTTTATTCTCAAACATAGCTCCATTGTGTATCCATTCGTGGCTATGATCTACATTTTTTCATGGATCCACTGTGGTTTTTTCTCATGGCCATGATTTCTATATCATATGGATCCATTATGTATAGTTTTCGTGGCCATAGACATCAGTTATTCTTTCATTATTCATGGATCCACAATTTACTTGATTTGGCGACCATTCTTACATCATGCTCAAGAATGGGAATGCCCAACTTGAGAAGAGAGTATCTTACTTGTTTCTATTTGAGGTATGGTTTCGGGGTTGGTATTCAACAACTCCTACCCAAAGGCCCCTCCACAATCTCATGACCATTTGTAATGTATTTCAGCCATCAATTTCTCTTCTAAACTCACAAATTAGGGGGCATATGTTATAGCATCATTTTACAACATATATGCTCATGAAAACTCATTAGCTTCAGTTACAACCCTTTCCCTATTTGTAGGATATGAACACCCATTTTCCTACCTAAAAACATATTAAAAAATCTCATTTTTTAAGATGTGCACGACTCTACTTAAACCAATTCACTTACATATGCGAATTTCTAGTTAGCAGCTTGTGTAATGTTTAATTGGCTCAAAAAAATATGATTCCCAATAATTCGGGCGGATTTGATGGGCTCCCTAGGTTTTTGACCTCCTAGTTCCCGTCCATAACTACTCCAACTAACAAAAGGGAGTATAAAAGAGAGCCTTGGGATGGAGGAAAAAGAGATGAAAGAGATGCAACGTTATCCTGGAAATTTCCTTCTAGCCCTGCAAGCCCCTATTTCCCTATATTTACGAGATTGTTTTTGCCCCTGAAAACCCTTGTTTTCATGATTTATGTTCCCTTTTATCTCATTAGGAAGAAACCTATTGCTTCCTTGGACCCTTTGGGCCACAAAAATTTGGAGGTATTCTTTGTCATCTTAGGCTTTGGGTGGAGGAAATCGGAGCGTGGTTCTGGGATTGTGTCGCAACGGTTATAGGTTGTAACCGACCCCTTTTACTACTATCAATAAAATAACACTCATTCTTGTCCAATTATTTGTGTTCATTCAATATTTTAATGATATTATGTGTATCTTGTCTTGAATCTAGCATAGAATTTGAATTGATTATATTTATTTAGTTAGCAGATAACTACTTTCTTGTAGTTGCATACTTATTTGGTTGTAGAACTTTCAGGAGATCGTCATTGAGGGTTTCTAGATAAAAATACCTCAAACAAGATATGCTTCAAATGTAGGATTCTAGGTACATTCTTCTTCATTTATTCTAAAAGTTAGTTACTGCAGGTAGTTATTTCCATTTGATTGTCTAATTAGAGGTTGAGAAAAGTATTTTAAGAGAAATTCTTTGTTGTTTCCCTGACCCAAATCCATAGGACTTAGATTTTTGTAACACCCCCAAATAAAGAGGGATGCTTCCCCTCTATGCTCACTCCACTACACCCAACACAATGCAACACATGGGGATAGTTGTGCAAAGAATATAACACATACCCAACATCCTACCACTTGTTGTTTTCTTTGTATAAAGGGGGTTAGAAAATTACATAGTAAACAATCCAAGGTAGTAATTCCCATTGTCACTCTACACCAAGAGAAATTCTAGGTTCTTATAGAATTTGTTAATGGATATGCAACGTTCTACAAATTTTCCACTTCCATCAACAACACCTTCTTGTATTTAACCATGTATATGAGAAAGTGGTATTGAACATCAATATGCTTTGTCTTTGAATTATAAGCTAGGTTATTTTCCAAGAAGGTTCTAGTCTGAATATCACAATATATCCTTACAACTTGTGTACCAACCCAATTCCTAAACATAATCTCTATAACCATAATGCTTCGTTTATTGCATGAGTGGCTTCCATGTATTCAAATTTTGTAGTTGAGAGTGACACTATAGACTTTATTTTTCTCATCCAACTAATTTGTCCTCCAAATAGTTTAAACACATACCCACTTTTAGATCTTCTACGATCCAAATTTCTAGCCCAATTTGCATCAACAAACCCACGTATGTACAAGACTCTATCCAATCACGATCTTACTTGGTAGCATAATCCATAACTAGTAATTCCATGGAAATACCTTAAAACCCTATTTACTATTGTCTAATAGAGGTTAACTTGGAAACAAGAGAAATCATTTTAGCAAAGTCAATTCCCACTACCTGGGAATAACATTTTGATACTAATCGACCT
>CBVK0100971355.1:0-22147 GCA_900067695.1 Picea abies
AAAGCTTTCTAATGGTGAAAGGGAGCTGCAAAATAGAGAATGTCAAACTTATGATCTCATAAGTGAGACTGCAAATTGGAGCTGAAGGAGGGGGGAAGAACTGAATATATGAAACTTATGATCTTGGAGGAAACTGACAGTCAGCCAAAGAGAAGTGATCAGTGAAGCTGCTGTTATCCAGGTTGTGGATCTCTCAGGCAAGGGTTGGACGAAGAGGACTTGATGAAGCTGTCGCATTCCCATCTACGATTGTAAGTACTGCTGTCATCATTCTCATTAATATGACATCAAGCCTTAGAGGTGATCTACCTGTCCGCAGGGAGATTTTCCTACAACAAAGGGTATCGGGGTTTGCGCTTATCCATATCGTCAATAGGCGGGGTTTTGGTTTTCTCAGTTTGTGGATTATTTTTATTCTCCTTGTTCTTATCCTTTCCTTTTTTGGATTTATTTTTTCCGGCGGGGGTAGATTGAACAAAATTTACCTTAGAAGTCTTGGTGGTGGGAGGGGTAGGAGACGAAGCATTTTGAACATTAGAAGAAATGGGTTTGGGGTTGTTGCCAAAGGTCTGGATGGAATGCGGTTGGGAATGGAAAGTGCCAATCATACCGTCAACTGCATGAGAAGCAGCGTGAGTGGTTGAAGTAGCAGAAGTAGAAGGACGAGGTGCGTCAGGGAATAAGTCATAAAGAGTGCCCGTTTGTGAGTAAACGAGGTCTAGGTATTGGGCACGACTGATTGCCTGTTCTTTGGTGACAACTCCACCCATGGAAATGTCACGAGCGATGTTGTTCACGAATGATTTCGTTAACCACTCTGCTAGCAACTGATCGGGAAGTTTGAGTTTGATGAGACGTCGTCTCCATCGCCACTCGTGAATGTGTTCAGAGATATGAGTGGCCTTAGTTTGTTTGAAAGAACTCAAAATCTCTGTTCCCGTTTCGTAGCGAATCGATAACTGGTAGTGGGTGAGGAAATCCATAGCAAGGGTGTTGAAGTCGATGAAGAAGCATCGTAGTAATTGTATATACCACTTCGCGACGAAACCTGTGAGGGTTCGCTGAAAAAGGCGTAAACAAATAGAGTCATCCATTAAGGAGTTGGATGAACACCAAAGGTGAACTGATTTTTCGGGTCCTTTCCCGGTTTTCCATCGAATTTAGGGATGTCAGATGGTAGTTTGGCCGGTATGGCGGGCCATTGAGGAGAGTGACAGATCAGATCATTTAAATCCTTGACAAATCTGGGAGGTCCAGAGTGGCTAAGAAAGGTAACCGTCTATTCACATGCAGGTACTGGTGACTTTGGGGAGGGAGTCCCGTCGATAAGCCAGTGGGACCATAAGCAATCTGCATATAATGCGAAGATCCAGGCATATTCAGTTGTTGGTGTGGAAGCAAGTAATTCATAGGGTTGTACCCTTGAACATGGGTGTGGGGTTGAGCATTCGAGCCCCAAATAGGATTAGACGTACCTAGATAGGGTTGGCCTGTACTAGGGGATATGACGAAGCTAGCTTGAGGTTGTTGCCCCCTAGTCGAGTGATGATTATGTTGTATAAGATGATTCCAATACTGGGCCAAGGATGGAGGTATGTTTTTTCCATAGGGTGGGGTCGGTGGGGGTTTCCCTCCAATCGGGGGTTGCATCCCAGTTGGGATTTGTCCTGCAAAAGGGGGTTGAGTTTGGCCTCCTTGGTGAAATTGTCCACCAATAGGAATATGGTAATTAGGTGTGAAAGACAGGATGGTGCCACTAGGATCAGTGCCTATGATAGAGGATGGAAGAGGTCCTCTGAAAGGGGGTGGAGGAAGTGTCAGAATGAAACCGGGAAGATGGTGCCCAGAAGGAGTGGAACCTCCAGGAGTCCCGGATGAGATTTGTGTAGGAGCAGGAATAGAAGCATTCAATGCATGATATCCGGGTGGAAGTGGTGGGGTGTTTCTGGGTGAAAGATGTGTGCCAATGGGGGCTTGGCCAGTTGTTGTAATCCTGGTGTGAGGATTTGTAGTATCCGGGACCATTGTCTAATGGACTGTTTGTAGAGGGAGAGTCAAGATGTGGTCAGCTGGCGAAGTGTCTGTGCCAGGAAAATAATATGCAGTAGTAAAAGGTATTGTGCCTGGATCAGATGTTTCGGGTAGCTCATGTGTGACAGTGATATCAATGCGTGCTTCTGAGCCAAAGAGATCCCGTCTAAAAATGCCAGTGGTCCAAAAAGGATCTTGACCCTCAGGTCCTATGAAAGGTTTGGTTGGTGATCCAAAAGACTGAATAACTAGATCTCCAGAAGAATTCACTCGAATAATATGTCTCTCAGAGTCGGTAGGAAGTCATAAGTCCTCTCGAGAATTGGTAATTCGAAACCGTTCTAAAGAGTTAGTTCTTTCCACTTGTGGAGTGGACTTCACTTTGTTGAGGAGAGCCCTCCAGTGAGTTGGTAAGCAAGGGTTGAGAACCTTCCAGATCTTCTGGGGGTAGGCCTTTCATTCTACGTGAACGACATGGAGGGTCAATTGTGATCAATTTAGAATCTTACGAAAGAAATTCTATGGCCAACTTGGGTAAATAAACAACATGCGCTAGTAAAATCTAGGAAGCAAAACCAAGAAAACAAGACCTTCCAATTCCGAAGTCACTAGTTGGTGATGAAATCCAACGTCGCGACGACGAGACAAGAAGGGGCTGGGCTAGGGTGGAAAATTTACGTTGATGACCTGCTTAACGGACTCACACGCTGGTGCAAGCTCCCATACATAATCGTGGGTATACCCTCCAAGGATCCCGAGTGAGTTTGGCCAACGTCGATTCCAGGTACCGTGAAGACTTGCCCCTTCACAGTCACCTTGTGTAAGACCCTAAGAAGGTAGGCTACTAAGGTTACCACCAACAACAATAATGCCTGGGGGAACAGTCGACAGTCCGGTCCACACACAAGGGCAGGGTATCTAGCCCGAAATCAGCTTGAGAGGCTTCCACTTATCATTGTGGGTATACCTTCAATTGACCCCCGTAATACTTGCAATTTCTACACCAATATCAACAAAGCAGGGTGAGTAACTTTGTCAATCTCAATGCGACCTCGGGTTTGACCCTTGTGTGAGAAGGGCTTCCCAAGACAAAATGCTGCAAATGGAATTTGACACTCCTTATCACAAGATATGATTGTGTGTTTTGTGCTTTGGAGAGTATGTCTCACTATCTATTCCAAAGCTTTAACCTAGCTAATGTTGGTGTAAAAGAGTCCTAGAAAAAGTTACTAGTTGGATTTTAAAATTGTGCAATGTTATTAGAGGCTGTTGTTACTCAAAAGGAGACGGAAATGAAATTTATGTTGTGGAGACTCTGACCCAAAAATGCATAAATAGGAATGAATGATACAAATTTTTTGTTCGATGAATTCTATCTACAGGAGGGAAAGAGGAGTTTTCTGGAGCAATACAAACTACAATGTATGATCTTATTTGAAATGTAATATCAAACAACCATGAACACTGCAAATTCCCTATTCATTCTTTTTCAGTACTTGAATGCCAATATTTTTGAAAAAAGTTGCTTAAAAAAGAAAATGTCTTTAATTTTTATTAGAAACCAAACAACAGGGGTGGAACTAAGAAAAAAAACAAGCAACCAACAAAAAAGAAATACACAACAAACACCCAAACCAATCTTTCAATGAAGACAAAAATAACAAACTGACAAGACCAGTCTATTCAAATGCACATGGGTAACAATTTTCCAAGTAATAAGTAATTGAAAATAACAATTGATCTCAACTTTTAAACCAATCAAAGGCTCCCAACCAAACAAGCACTCGGATTTCAAAACCAGAGATTATACCCTTGTTGCGAAAAGGTCAAGAGGTAAAAATTGAGAAAACATGATTGAGAAGAGCTTAATCATTCACGAGATTTGAAGTTAAGAAACATTCAATCACTGGCCAAAGAAGTTCTTCCTAGACACACAAACAAATCTGGTCATCTGAGGACACAAAAGACTTCATCCAAAATTTTTGCAAGTGGGTTCACAGGCTGGAAGTGTGGTACAGTGCGAGAATCAAGGATTCTCGCAGGCTAGACACAGGCATAATGCGAGAAGTTCGCACTGAACTTAACAACATGGTGCGAACTTTAGTAGTTCTCGCAGGCTATAGAAGGGTGCAATGCGAGAAGGTATGTAATCAAGCAAATTTTGGAAAAAGGACAAAACTTCTGAGGGAACTTCTGGATCTAGGGAGTCTATAAGGGTCTCCTCAAGACTCAAAGATCGATGGGAATGAAAAATGGTAGGTTAAGAGAAAATGGCCAAGAAAAAACCACCAAAAATGGGTTGTATCCCTAGTATGGTAGCCAATTTTGTTATCGGACAAATCGGTAGGTGCAGACACTAACAGATCTCCCTAGATCCACCTGGATCTAGAACAAAACAGGACATGACATGACTCTTCCCCTAAGTTGTAGTCATTGAATCTACCAATAAGAAGGAACAAGTGACGTACTTTTATATCACTTCCTTAGGTCTCTGTTGTTCCCGCTTCACTTCGGTGCTCTTGTGACGTCAGGTCCAAGACAACACAAACCAACCAAAGTGAAGATAACAAAGTGTATTCAATGTCAACTTATGCATATGATCAAGGAGTTATGCTATAAAATAAGCGTGATTTTATGGGAAAGGGACATGCCGCTGTATTATATTAAATGAAAGTAGAAGATACAACCTGATCACCTTGATGTCGCAAGCTTCCTTTCAGTGACCCTTGGTTCCAACACACACACTTTCTCTGCATTTGCATGAAGAAGATCTAATTCCTCTTGATAGACCAAATAGAGCCTTCAAGCTTCTGTCCAAGCATGGTTCTTCACACAATTCTTTCACCAATTCTTCATTCAATCTTGCTTAACCTTTTCCATGAGAAACCTTTCAATATATAGGAGAAGGAGGGATGGTTACATGGATGAGGATGATCCCACCAAATATGAGAAGTCAGTAGGATGCCAACCATGAGAATGCCAACTCATTTTCTAGAAGATCCCCTTCTAGAACCTTTGTGACTTCTTCTCCTTTCCAAGCTTAAAAATAGGTTCGCACCCTATCTATGGAGAAGACTACGAACAGTTCGCACCCTAAGTGTGGGTGGCCTGCGAGAATGAGGGATTCTCACACCCTGTAACATAGGCAGCCTGCGAACTCATCTTAAAAATGTGTTTTTTGGAAGAAGACAACAGTCACTTTTCTCAGGCAAAAAGTCCTTGTGGGAGCCTGAACACATCACTTGTAGAGACATCACCAGAGTGACCAAAATCATGTGTAACAATAACAATGATAGTATTGTACTCGCGTGACATGGGGTTGAATCCTACCGGCTGCCTTATAACCCCTAGGGAAGAATAGAAAACCCACAAGCACGCCCTCCGAGTAAATCAAACTTGAGACCTCTTTTTACATATTTCCTTCCATTTACACGGCACTTGCCAATCGGTCTGCACCCCTGAGGGCTTAAATTTTAAGGACATGGGGGTGGGATTTGATACACTTATGTGTGCATGGGTCACGATACCATTTAATATGGTATCTCTGGGTGCAACCACACGTTTGACCACTACCTCAAGGTGTCCCCATGGCTCTAGGTAAAGCTCTCATGAGAATTGAACCTTACCCGATGGTGAAAAACTCCTCACTTTCCACCATTGGATCCAACCCCTTTGGGCGTTTAACTTGTTATGTTATTATTGTATTTTGTTTTTATTTGTTTTATTTTTATTTGTTTTTATTATGTTTTATGTGTTTTTGTTTTATTATATTTTATTTTATATGTATTTTTTTATTTGTCTTGTTTTGATTTTTTCATAATTAATAATTAATAATTTTTTTTTTTATATTTAAATATTTTATTAATATTTTGTATTAAACTAATGTTTGTTTAATTTTTTAATAATTATTAATTATTAATATCTTTTTAATTTTAATTTTTTATTACACTAACCTAATTTCTAACTTAAACAAACCAACCTAATTACTAATTATTTAAATTATTAATTTAATTCGTTATTAAACTAATTAATATTTTATTTAACTATTTATCGTGGGTTATCTAACGTTGTTTTATTCCGGGAAGAATGGCGGGAGAACGATGAAGTGAATGGATGGAAAGGGGATTAGTGGCACGATAATAGATGGGTTAGCAAGGATAAGTGGATGATACAGTAGGAAGATGAGTGAAGGATGATGAAAAATGGAGGGGGAAACGAGGCGAGTCAGCAAGCCATGAGCTTCATCATGAGACTAACAAATGATATCTAAATCATCAGATTTCCTATAATTATAGGACCCTAACATAGGCTCCACCTGGGGATGGCAACTCTTTCAAGAGGTGACAAGAACCATAGAAATCTGAACACACAGACCAATGCTTTATCCATTGAGTTGATCCCAAAATGAAACCTTTTCTATCCAACATCCTATGTGGATGATATTTAAGCAAAAAACTAATCTGTATATTCAATCTGAACTGAGAAAATATTTGAAATATGCTTATAACCCTGAGCTTATTTGCACACTGCAAACCTGACTACTGAAAATATGCTTACCTGGTAAGCTTATTTATGTACATATAATCTTATTCTAACATGTTGAAATTCTGTTTAGTTAGGTAATGGAAAAATGCCAATGAAGCCAATCTATTAGTTGATCCAATATCTCAGCTCTTTTACTATTTTTAATATGCATCAAAACTAGAGCTTGCAAAGGCATAAGGAATTGATTTCCAACCTGATCTTCATAGCATAAAGCTTTGGAACTGTGGAAAATCAAAGAGGCTCCAGGTATCAATTGACATTCTGAAAAGAAGAGCTCTACCATATAGATAACAATAGGATCATGATAGACATGACCTATTTCTTGATATTCAAATTCAACCACTTCAAAACCAATACTTGGTAATATACATATGTTATCTATATTATTATGCAAATTCTGATTTGACTGCAGATTTTTTTATGAACTTAGAAAAGAACCTCCTATTGAACCAGACCATGAAATAGACTGCCTAATCATGTCTATATCATAACCACTTTTAAGTCCATAAATGGCAAATGAAACATGACTTGGACAAAACAAGTCATCCAACACATCAACTATTGGATCATGTAGTGTTAGAACCTTAAATTGCACCATACATGCATACCTAGCATTTGGCCCTCTTACTTACTATTTTTGCCAAGCCATCACTAAGAAACTCTTCTTAAAAACCATATTTTTGAAGATGTACGTGCCCTAGACCACTACTTCCCACGCACACATGCTTGTTGCACCACTACAACTCACGTACGTATGCTAGTTGCACCATTACAACCCGCGTATACCCACAAATGTTGCAAAAATTAAAAAGTTGCAAGGAATTCGTTGAGATTATGGACTATTGGGTAGTTTTCCAACTGTCCCACCGCCTATAGCCCGTCACCCAACCGAGTAACCATATTTTTTTCATATAAAAGGAGGTGTTGGGGTCTCAATCCTAAGAGAAGCATAAGAACAGTGAAACTCTACCCGTTTCACATCCCCTCCTTGCCCCAAGAATTTACAGCCACCTTGTAAGTTTTGAGCCAGAATTGTCCATTCTTGCCTTTTTCCTCCATTATAAGCCTATGAAATTTCCCTAGAGAGAAGTGTGAGAGGAGAAAGATACGTGGAAGCATAGTTGGAGCTTGGTGAAGAGGATCCCGAACTAGGTTCGAGGAGCAGTCACCAATCTCATTGTAAGTAAACTTTGTGATATTAATAAAAGGAATACTTTTATGTCCCGCAAAATGATGTGTTCAATCTTTATGTTTGATTTATGTTTTATAATGACATATAACCCACTAATTCATATATAAGATACATGTTCGTAGTTTCTTGTTTGTCTTTTTGTGAATGCAGGTCAGCCTTGGGAGGAGACTTGTAGTTGAGGAGCAATCGAAAATGAAAGGATCGACAACAGACATCGAGTTTAAGGTAGAGTTACCAGATCTTTTTACTTTGTATTTCTTGTATGAATGTGGGGTATATTCGGGGTAGTCTAAAGAGTAGGAGAATTTTAGATGGTTATATATTCCTACATGTTGAACCTTAGTGTACTCCATAGGGGGGTTTTCCCGCTATAGCAGAACTGGTGACCATACTAGGGAAACCTCTAGGGTTTTAGGGGATAGTTTTTGGGTGTTTTAATTGGTTTGATTACCTTTTTTGAGTTTCTATAAGTTTCCAAGTCTTTAAGGGATTCTGGTCTGCCATACCAGTACTCCCTGCCTTGTCAGTCTACCTGTTAGTTTTCTTTTTTTGAGAAGTTACAGAGGTTTACACGACCTGTAGTGGGTTTGCATGCGTACATACACGCCCTACCTTTATACAGCTCACGTGCATACGCAGGCTTCTTAGGTGCCAGTAGCATGTCTGTGTCAAGAAATTTTTTCTGGAAGAAGAGGCAGTCAACCTCTTCCCTGATTGAATTCATACTTCTCAGTGGTTTCTTGATCTAATACTAGTATCTATTGTTACAGTCTTTAGCTTGGTTTTGACATCAATTTGCTTATCTGTTAAAGATTTCTTGTGTTTTCTTTGAAAGGGTTTTAGATGAGTTTGTGAGTCTTTTCTGATCAGTCTGTTTAGTATCGTCAGTGACTCCCTGCGATCCGCAGTAGGCTGGAAGTAAATTTTTGGTCTTGTCTTGTCTTCACTTTTTCCCCTTTTTCTTGCTTTAAATAAAAAGAAAAATAATTTATTTCAAGTTTCTTGTTTGAAGCATAGAAAAAAAAAATAAAAAAAATTAGCATAGTGTTGTGTTTTCTTTACATCTTGAAAGCATTTCAAAAGAAAATAAGAAAGATAATCCTTCTTTGCTAGTGTTCTTATAAGTTTCATTTTTTGCAAGAGTCTTAAAAAAATCAGTTTCACCACCACACCCCTTTTGAGTGAATCAATCCTTAAAAAGAACGCTAATTTAAAATCAACTAGACTTTATGTTTGTAGGGTCCATCAACTAGTCTAGGATAGAGCCTTGATTTAGGTTGGAGAGGAAACTCTTCAAGGCTTATAAAAAAAACATTGGATTCTGTGCTAGGGAGTGTAAAAATTCCAGTAAATGTGAAAGTTATTTGGGACCCCCCTCTAACACAGGGCCTAAACACAAGGTCACGTGCGGAAAGGTAGCGGAGATAACCCCTCCAAATCTGGACCAATCGTAGTGGGGAACGCATATAAAGGACTTGTCATGGGATTCTGTCAGTCACATTTGCCATGAAGCTTCATGGATCTCAAATCCATTCGAGGTCCTCATTTGTCTTTCGGACCACTTGCTTTAGATACCCTCGATAGGTTTTGGGCTTGATACCCTGCTCATTGGGGTCCACTCGACTATCGATTGTACCCATCTGGTGACTGTTCGTGAGCTGGAAACCTAGTTGCCTTTATTATAGTGACTTACACAGGTGATTGCGGGGGTATACCGTGGACGTCGGGCCACGCTTTGCAGAGTATACCCAGAGGGTGCTTTCGTGTTTGAGTTTCACTTGCACTGGTAAGTTGCTCTAGTGTTGGCTGGCGTAACTGTTCTTTCTACTAGATAATGTTCTGCTTGATTTTCCTTTAGGATATTTTAGTGTGTTCTCTATGCTCTGTAGTTTTCCATAGTGAGTTAGTCAGTCATTTCTTTGGGTCTCTGACCTAAGGTGGTAGACCACCCACTCCGCCGACCGCGAGGAATTTTTGGTTTTCTGCTTAGAAACGTGGAGCCGCCTCTTTATAGGCGTTGTTTTGATAACACCGGTTCATCGGAGTAAGTGTGTGAGACTTTTACAGACTTGAACGATCCCGAAAGGGGAGAACCTGTGCATAAGATATTCATGGCTAAAGTTATGGTTGATACCAACCAAGAAACCCCTTTGCAAGGGGATTCTTTTGCTTTAACTTTTCTCAGAAACGTTGGTGTTCCTTTGATGGCCATTTTGTACACTCCTGGTTTGAATGTGTGACTATCGGTTTGGTTGGGTACCATTCCAAATGTCCCTAATGATCTTGATGCTTCTCAGTTAAGCACCTTATGTCATGGGCATTGTTAGGCTCCAATCTACTGATGTAAATTAGAGTGCAAATGATTGTCAATCCGGTGTTTGTAAGACTTAGAGGCACATCCAAAATATATGGATTTAGAGATGACTTTTATTCTTTAATGAGAATAAACCAAAACCTATTCTAAGGGATGAATATGGAAGAGATGCTAAGCTTATGTTCAGAAGTCCTATTCATAGATCTCATAACAGTAATCAACAATTGTTTTCCTAAAGAGTATCTATAGTAAGCATTCAAGAGATGTTCGAACTAGTTCTAAGGCTTATCAAATGCTAGAAGGACAAAACTCTTATTCAAGAGATGCATTCATTGTCTTCTTTCATTCATTAGCAACTATCATCAATTTAAATCAAAAGTACTGAAAGCATAAATAACTCAAAAAATATTCATGATTATCCTAATGCTTGAAAACAAACCACACATTGAATTCTTATTCAAGGAATCATTCACAATATGAGTAAGGCTTTGAAACATTAAGCATATGACTTAGATATGGAATTCATCTAACTACAACAAGATATGAATAAAACTCATCTACAACAAGATCTAATCTAAACCATGTATCAAAGATTACTTGAAAAGAACATAAAGGAAGAGTGTACTAGTTTGGCAAAGGGGACCCTCCAATGCTTCACTTGTAAACTTGAGTTGTCTCAGCTAAGAAATAGCTCCAACAACATTCACATCATCATATCATAGGCATTATCAAGAACAAAATGCAGAATTGATCTCAAGATTGCAAATTCCAAAGTTTCTTCACTCACATTTAAGGTTGTCATACTAGTTTATGCTTTAGAGTATTTATACAAGAGTTTTAAAATGCTTTCCTGATGATGGACCACACTAGTTTGGTTCGAAACGTCGAAAAACATAAAACCTATGCGATGGATCCGAAAGTACCCTCTGAACAAAACAATGATCGCAAAAGTCTTAGAACATAAATGCTAATAAATCTCCTAAATATCATGATCAGATCCATAATATATTCTAGGGAGGTCGAATGCCTCCTTCAGATCCATAATATATGATCAAATCCCACGAAAATCCAAAACTGTCCATGATTTAAGGCTAAAACATGGTATTTTCTGCTGAAGTGGCCCTGTTTGACCAACGTTGACCAGACACCTGGAAGGCTCAGATCTCGAAGATGATAGCTCATCATCCATCCGTGTACATCAAGGATCACGACCCAAGTCTCAGATTTTGCCCAGGTGTCCTGCAAGTACACGAACCTAGGAGCAATTACGGGATTTAGTCAAATCCTGTAATTTCTGATAAATTTTCAATTTTAATGCCAAAAATTAGAAAACTCAATTCTTAAGCTAAAGAATGATAAATATACCTTGCATAAGCTGTTTTATGGAAAATATGGAATGAAATGGAGGAAAAATGGATGGTGATAGAGGCAAAAGTGTAGTTTAGAGAGTAAAAAGGAAGCATAAAAATGTACTCAACAACTCCCCCAAGAGGAAGTCTTTGCATGTCCTCATGCTCAAAAATGTCCCTGAACCTCTGTCAATGATCTTCTGCCACCTCTGCTGCCTGCAATAATGTCTCCACATTAACCTGAGCTGTATGAAGAGATTTCATTCTTTGATATTTCTCTTTATATGTCTTTTTCTGTTGAAACCACTTATAGGCCTGTTTGGAGATTAACTTGTTTTGCTTTTGAAGCTTCTTGTTCTTTTTCTTCAAGGTTTCATTCTCCTCCTGTGTTTTATGGCTTTGAGTCCTTAGCATTTCATTCTCTGTTTTTATGTATCTTTCCAGTACTTCAATTTCCTTGATTTTTCTCTTCATTTTCTTTATTTTCTTGTTTTTCCTATCAAGTTTTGATGTGGACCCACCAGCCACTTCTTCTATTTGAGTTTCTTCTTTCATGTCTTTAATTAATTGTTCCACATCTTCTCTCATTTTCTCATATGTGGAAGTTTCTTGTTTTTCAAAACCATCATTCTCCAATGATTGTGCCTCTAGAGTCTGAATATGTGCATACTGTGCTTGTTGTGCTTCATCATCACTTTCTTGTATTTGACCCCTTTGAACTTGTTGGCGTTTCCTTGATTTTCTTTCATATGTGGTAAAAATCTTGTCTTTTTCCTCAACTTCTTATTCCTTTTTACCATGCTTCTTGTTCTTCTCCTCCCCATAGGCGGTTTTGAGTTTGTTTCCTTGGGGTTCTGTATTTCTTCCTCATCATCGGTTATAACCAAGATTTGTTCATCTTCTTCTTCCTCCTTTATCGTTTCAAAACCATTTTCAATGATAAACTGCTGCCAAGTCAAATTTTTCTTCTGTAGTTCATATATAATGATCATTTTAATAAAGCCACAATGATATAAACTCTTTTCTGTATTCCTCCCTTGTTTTTGGACAGCCTTATCCATCTTAGAAAGGCTTTGTAGTAGAAAATAAGGCATGTTGATTTCACAGTCACCTTTTAAGTGTTGTAGCAGCTTAATGTGATATAGGTAGATGATACTAAATATTCCCTCACAAGTTATAAATTTCTGTATGAGATATGCTAATTCATCCCAAGGATGAATCAACCAACTCCTTGGGATTCCCTTCTTCCAATTTACTGCTGCCACCCTAGATCCAGAAATAAAAGATGCCCTTGATTTATCTTTGAAATGCTTAGTTTTGAAATATCTTTCTCCTATTTGAGGAAGTCCAGTGACATGTGCAATGATATCTTCAGAGATTCTAATGGTAAGGTTTCCAACAGTATCCCTTTCCCCATCAAATGAGTGAGCAAATTCTAAAGCAACTTCTTCACAAGATCCATCAAATTTATGAAAGAAACCTATCCACTGTTTTTGCTCTAAAATTTGTATACAATCCCTATGAATTTCTGATGTAACAAGCTTTCCTGGTTCATATCTAGAGACCATTCTTCCAAGTTTTAAGAGAAAGACCCTAAAATATTTCCACTGTTTATAAAAAGGAGGTCTAAAAGTTTCAACCTTGCAATTTCTTTGACCAAGATTTTTTAAACTTACAGACTCTGTTTGGATTTAATTCTGTGCATGGTCTTCAATAAGATTTTTCTGTTCAAAAGCAAAGGAAATCTCATATTTTTCAAATTTCTAAGCTGCTCTCTGTTCTTCAATCATAATTTTTTTTTTTATGCAAGGGCATACCTGGTAATTTGAAAAAAATTCTGAGGCTTCTTGTTGAATTCCAACTCAATTTTCCTTCTTACAGTCGGCCTTTGCTAGAAATGAACTGTCTTGTTTTCAAAATGTACCATAGGACATTGAATTTTGCACTTAGCTATTCAATTATTTGAGTTCTAACTTACCTTCATTGGCCGACTCCTATTTGAATATGTTTTCTTGCCTTTGCTCACCATGTATCTCCTTCAACTTCCGTGTTTTCTTCCACAGGGCGAGAATGTTGTATGTTGACAGTGAAATTGTCAACATACAATTCATTTTTTATCAGAGATTTGGGGATAGGAAGGCGTAGGAGGGAACAATTTGCTAGAGCGTAGGGATTTGGAATGGCACTGGCATGTTGAAACAGAGCATGCAATTTGAAATGGAGGTAAGTGTACACAGGAGTGCATCGGCGGTTTGAGTCTGGGGAGTGTGCAAGTGAGACACAACAAATGAAAAGAGTTTGAGTCGTATCACTTTTATGAAGGGAGAAAAATCGTTGGAGGAGACTTAGACAAGGGTTTTATCATCATTTTTTTTTAAAATGGGTTTGTATAGCGATCATAGTTGAAGGTGTTGTTGTATTTGTACCTTTGTACTTTCCCTCCTCATTGTAATCATCATAAGAAATGGGTTTTTTTTAGAAACTGTGTTCACTTGACTTATAACTCCTTAATTTGTTTCCTTGAGTAACCATCCTCTTCACCAAGCATGAAACCTTCTTCTTATGACCCTTTTTTAAATATATATGCAAACATCCTTTTATCTATGCAAACAACAATTCAGTCTCTGTGTATGCAACTTATGTCTTTATAAACAGAGCATTTTATAGCTCAAAAACAATGTGTTTGAAATTGAAACCCAATCCTTTCCTTATAACTCCCTTGGAAACCAAAATTGGTTCCTTTGAGTACCATTTTTGATGCTTTTGAGGGTATATGAAAAATGGAGTGATGAAAAGATGATGTAGGAGAAAGGAAAGATAGGATATTTATCATTGCTTAGCTTATGAAGAGTTTTCCAAATTTAAAACATTAAAAAAGAAAATATATACTAACTTGTTTGCTCATTGTGTTTGCCTGATTGAAGCTGGCTGGAACGTTGCTGTAAGTTTTCAATTTTGATAAATTTCCTCTTATATTTCTTTTGCTTAGTATCCCAGGTCCCTCTGCTGACTGGAATTGATACTCTTCTCAAGTCCCTTTGCTAAATGGAATGGATACTCTTCTCAGGTCCCTCTGTTGAATGGAATTGATACTCTTCTCAGGTCCCTCTGCTGCATGGAATTTATACTCTTCTCAGGTCCCTCTGCTGAATGGAGTTGATTTTTGAAATGCATGTTGTCATATGTAGAAGGCTTGAAAGGTTTTCAGAAATGTATATCGTATCCCCCTCAGCCTTATTTATTGACTTGTCCGATAAGTATTTGTAAAACTTTTGAAGCTGTACACTGAAACTAGAAGTTAATAATGAAAATATTTTTTTTCAAGAATTTTGATTGGCCAATTTTACTTGGTTTTCCAATGAAATTTGAGTTTATATTGTGCCAGTTTCCTGGATTTTCACAACTAAACTCCCTTTTTTTTCTCNTTTTTTCTCTCTCTTTTTTATTATATATATATATATATATATATATATATATATATATATATTATTATTATTATTATTTATATATATTTTTAAGGAGAATGTGAAGGAGACACATGTTTCTATCTCTCCAATACTTCCATCTCATTCTGTTGAGATATCTGCTGCAGAAAGTCTTCCTTGTTTACAGGCTTATTGTAGAGCTTTAGCCTATGTCCATTGACTATGAATGAGCTTGCCTCATTGTCTATTGTTTGTAGTTTGACTGAGCCATTGTCATATACCTCTGCAATCTCATATGGACCAAGCCAATGAGTTGTAAATTTAGCTTTGAAATATTTGAATTTTGAATCAAATAACAAAGCCCAGTCTCCTACTTTGAATTGCTTCTTCTTGATGTACTTATCATGCCAATGTGCCCTTTGCTGTTGTATCAAAGTGTTGTGTTCAACTACTGCCTGCCTCATTTCATCTAATTGATTTAATTGCATGATCCTCTCTGTTTGTGCTTCGGAAAGATCTATTCCTAAATCAGCTGCTAGTTTAAAAGTATGAATTTGAAATTCTATAGGTAACAAAACTTGCTTACCATAGACCAACTGATAAGGAGTGAACCCAATACTGTTTTTATAGGTGATTTTGTATGCCCATAATGCTTCTTCAAGCTTGTCTAACCAATCTTTTCTATGTGTTTGGACTGTCTTGGTCATGATTGCTTCTAAAGTTTTGTTAGTAGATTCCACCTGTCCATTTGCTTATGGATGATAGGGTGTAGATTTCCGATGCTTGATCTGATATTTGCTTGCTAAGTCTTCCACCATTTTAGAAGTAAATTGTGCTCCTTGGTCTGTTACAATCTCCCAGGGTACTCCAAATTTGAAAAATATTTCTTCAAAGAGGAAGTTGACCACTGACTTTTCTCTGGCTCTTACTAATGCTTTGGCTTCCACCCACTTTGTAACATAATCAGTACATACTAAGATATACTGCTTCCCTTTTGATGGTGGATTTATTGGACCAATGAAATCAAGAGCCCATTTTTCAAATGGCTCAATGTGAACTTGTGGTTTGAGGGGCATCTCATTGGTTGGAAGTGGCTTTCCCATCCTTTGGCAGCTATCACAACTTCGAACATATTTCTTGGAATCCTTGAAGATGGATGGCCAATAATACCCTAAATTGAATATTTTGTATGATGTCCTCTTATCTGCAAAATGACCACCACAAGGTTCATCATGGCAAGATTTTAATATTTCTAAAATCTCATCTTGTCTTACACATCTTCTAATTATGAGGTCATATCATGTATAAAAGAGATCTCCATCAATCCATGTGTATCTAGCACTTTTTTTAATTATCTTTTTCTTTTCCTTGAATGTGAGAGAAGGAGGTAACATCCCTAATGATAAATAGTTGGCTGTATCAACATACCATGGAGTTATAACTGAAATTGCAAATAGGTGTTCATCAAGAAAATTATCTGAGACAGGAACAATCTCACCAGAGGTTTTTAATCGAGATAGGAAATCAACTACTTGATTTTCCTTTCCAGGTCTATTCAAGACTGTGATGTTGAATTCCTGCATCAATAACAACCATCTTGTTATCCTGCCATTAGTAATAGGTTTGTTCATGAGATATTTTATGGAAGAATGATCTATATGGATAAAGACTTCATAACCAGTGATGTAGTGACAAAATTTATTCACAGCATGTACTACTGCCAACATTTCTTTCTCTGTGACTATGTAATTCAACTCTGCAGGGGTTAAATTTTTGCTAATAAAGTAAATAGCATAAGTCATACGATTTTCCTTTTGACCCAATGATGCCCCTATTGCAGTATCAGATGCATCTGTAGAGATGTGAAATGGCAAAGCCCAATTAGGCCCTCTTAAGATAGGTGTTGTTGATAGCTTGTCTTTGAGCTTATGAAAGGTATTTTGACAATTAGTATTCCAATGAAAATGTATATCTTTTGCAAGTAATTTGAATAATGGAAAAGATATTTTACTAAAATTTTCAATGAATCTTCGGTAATAGCCTGCATATCCAAGAAAACTTCTCCCATATTTTTCGCTGATTGGTTCCGGTAGATTTACAATGATTTGTATTTTTGCAGGATCCACTGTTATTCCTGATGATGAAATATGATGACCCAATACTACTCCTTCAGTTAACATCATAAAACATTTTTCATTGCTAAGAGACAAATTTGTTTCTATGCATCTTATTAGGACTTTTTCCAATTTTTTCAAGGATTTGTCAGAAGAATCACCATTCACAAATAAATCATCCATATATACCTCTACACATTCATGTACTAAATCAACAAAAATGGCCAGAACTGCTCTTTAAAAAGTAGCTGGAGCATTACATAAACCAAAAGGTAATACCTTATAAGCATATGTACCCCAAGGGCATGTAAAAGTAGTTGTGTCCTGATCCTCTAATGCTATATTGATTTGGTTATAGCCACTAAATCCATCTAGGAAGAAAAAATATTTTTTCCCAGCTAGTGAATCTAAGACTTGATCTATGAATGGTAATGGAAAATGATCTCTAAGTGTTGCTTTGTTAAATTCTCTATAGTCTACACAAATTCTCCATTTCCCATTTTTCTTAGGTACAACAACTAATGGAGAAACCCATTGACTGTCAGAGATAGGGTAGATGAATCCTACCTTTAATAGTTTTTGTAATTCTTCTTTGACTACCTCTTTCAATATTGGATTCATTCTTCGTTGTGGTTGTCTGAGTGGTCTTATGTTATCATCTGTGTAGATATGATGAGTGCATGTTTAAGGATGAATCCCCTGCATATCAGTATATTCCCAAGCAAATGTTTTATGACATTTCTTCAATAGTGCAATCAATTGTTCTTCCTGAGATGGTTCAAATTTTGTGCCAATATTCAAATATTTCCCAGGACTAATTTCAATTATCTTGAATTGAGTATTTGCCATAGAGATAACTGGAAAAATGTCATTAAATGCTGACTCTAAAGAGTGAATTGTGCATTTTTCTTGAAAAGTTTGTCCGAAGATCTCATCTGCAGCAATGTATTTTGTGTCTCTTAATTCTTCCGAGATATCTGGTTCAGAAATGAAATAGTCTAATAGATCTTCATTATTTTCCTCCCTAAAATCAAAGGCTTGATTAATACTTAAAATAGGTTGAATTGCTTCTTCCTGTTGTTGCTTTGTTTCATCAAGCCAGGGTAATTGATCTATTACAGAAGGTTTTTGAGCAGGAGGATAAAGTGTGATCTGTTTCCTTTCAGTTCCATGTGAGATAATCATATTCCCTGTTCTACAATCGATGAAAGCATCAGCTTCGACCAACCAAGGTCTTCCAAGGATCAATGGATGGACTCCTAGATTAGATTTTGGTTGAAGGACCAGGAAATCTACTGGATACTCCCAAGAATCCAAAGAAACTATGATATCTTCAAGTATACCTTTAGGAACTACTTTAGATCTATCAGCTAATTCTAGGACTGTAGTGGTTGGTTGAAGATTTTGCAGATTCAAATATCTCATTGTCTCTAATGTCATCACATTGATAGCTGCTCCTAAGTCAATTAATGTTTTAGAGATTGAAAAATTGTTGATTGTTATTGTTACCATTGGAATTCCTGGGTCAACATATTTTTCAATTGAAATGGTATTTGACATTAGGCCTGCTAGATTTCCAATTACATGAATTGTTGGTGGATCTTTCCTTATTTTGTTAATTTTCTTTGAACATATTTCCTTAATTTCTTTTGTATAGATTGGGATATCCTTAATAGCTTGTAATAAAGGAATTTTCACACAGACATTTCTTAATTCATCTAAGACATCAAACTCAGGAAGAGATATTGGTAATTTCTCTTTAACCAACCTTTCTGGAAAATGAGGTGTTTGGGTATTTAATGTTTTACTCTTCTGGATTTGATTGTCTATTGGTAGCTTTTCTGTGCTAGGAATCTCCTCTTTTTCGGTTTGTTTTTCTATGATAACAGGAGAATCCTTTGGTAGAACTTTCCCAGACCTTAAGTGGATATTTTGAAGAGGAAGGATTGAGTATGATGGTCCTTCATCAATGTTATACATAGGTTTTTCCACTTTATTATTAGAATTGGAGATTGGTTGGGATGGTAATTGAGTTGGTCTAGGTGGAGGTTGGTTAGATGGTAGCTGGAGTTTTTTTGGTTGGGTTAGTTGTGGTGCAGGTTGTGATAATTGAAAATATGAATTTTGTGGTTGATTCTGTTGGAATTGTTGATAAGGAAAAGGTTGGTATGGATGATTTCCTTGAGCATACCCTCGCCAACCTTGAGGAGGTTGGTTTTGGCTCTGCTGAGGAGGCCAAGTTTGCCAAGGCATGGGTGCATTCCACGAATTTTGAATAGGATTTTGAAAATTCTGAGGAAATTGTTGAGAGAATTGAGGAGCAAAATTTTGAGACATACCTGTGAAACGTGGCTTCCAAGGCTTCCTTGGTGCTAAGTAATAAAGAGATTCCATTCCTTGTCCTTCTTCTATGTGAGTAGCTTGCAATTCTTTTAATCTTGGACAATCATCAGTGGCGTGGTTATCTGTACACAATCCACAGACTTGAATTTTGTCTAAAGGAAAATCTCTCGGTGCATGTTTTTTTCTACATTTAGGACAATAGATGGATAATACTTGATCTTGTTCCTCTTGCTTCTTTTTAGCTTTCAATGTGTCAATTTGTGAACCAAATGTGTTCATAATATCAGTTTTAAAGTTCTCAAATAGATTCCCTAATTCTGTTTTAGTAACACCATTTGAAATTGATTTAGTTTCCTTTGTCACAGTATCTCTTTGTCCTCGTCCTCTTTTAGCTTTTCCCCTTGAGTATTTCTTACATAATTAAACAATTTTTGGGAAAGGTAGGTGAGAAATATCCCCTACCCCCATTAAATTAAGAGCATCCAAATTTTCATATGAAATCCCCTTCAAAAAGATAGTACGAATGACATCCAAAGGAAGATTAGATTGCCATAGATTTGTGCATATTATAGAGAAATTTTTCTAGATATTCTTCTAAGCTTTCATCTTCACTTTGAGACATTTTAAAGATATCTTCTTTAGAGTCTTTGGACTTACAATAGGGCTGATATTTAGCAAGAAATTTCTTTTTCATGTCATCCTAGTATACTATGGTTGCTTCTCCCAACCCCATGAACCATTTTAATGCATATCCTTTCAAAGTTGCAGGAAATAAACGAAGTTTTTGAGCATCATTGGTATATCCATATGTTTGGAAAACGATGTCAAATTCAAACATGAAAGCATCAGGGTCTTCAGTAGACAAGCCAATGAAATTTGGAAGAACAGAGGGAGGAATATTCTTCATTTTTATGTCATCTCCTAAAAGAGTTGGTGTATCAACTATAGGAAATGCAAATGTAGTATGTTCTTCTTCCTCCTCTTCATCATTTCCTCCTCCTCGTGTCTCTTCTCGATATGATTCTCTATCCTCTCGTTCTTTCCTTCCTCTTTCTTCATTTCTTTTCCTTTCTAATTCCCTTTCCATTCTCTCCCTTTCTTGTCTCTCAGCTTTTGACATTGCAAAGAAGTTTTCTGTTGTACAGTCAGATATTTCTGTTGGAAAAAGAGGTTGTCCTATTTGTTCAAAAATATTTTGCTTTTCTTTTTGCTTTCCTACATAAGATATTTCTGATTGTGTTTGTTTCTTCTTTACTTCATGAGCCAAGAGAACTTGTCTTTCTATGAGAGTTAACCTTTGTCATGAACATTGTTTTTCCTCTAATTCTTCCAAAGTGATTTTTCCAGTAGTTGGTGTGGTAGATTCGTATTTTTCAGTTGTAGATGTTCCTGTTCCTACAGATGGTTGATTAGTTTTTGGGGGGTTTTGTTTTAAAAATCTGCCTTTATCATCCCTAAGTTTAGACATAAAGAAACATAACTTAAAATTAATTCTATTCTGTGTTTTTTTATTTTATGTATATATGTTTTTTTTTTAATCCTATCTCTAAATGTGCCTCCCCGACAACGACACCAAAATGTTAGGCTCCAATCTACTGATGTAAATTAGAGTGCAAATGATTGTCAATCTGGTGTTTGTAAGACTTAGAGGCACATCCAAAATATATGGATTTAGAGATAACTTTTATTCTTTAATGGAAATAAACCAAAACCTATTCTAAGGGATGAATATGGAAGAGATGCTAAGCTTCTATTCAGAAGTCCTATTCATAGATCTCATAACAGTAATCAACAATTGTTTTCCTAAAGAGTATCAACAGTAAGCATTCAAGAGATGTTCGAACTAGTTCTAAGGCTTATCAAATGCTAGAAGGAAAAAACTCTTATTCAAGAGATGCATTCATTGTCTTCTTTCATTCATTAGCAACTATCATCAATTTAAATCAAAAGTACTGAACGCATAAATGACTCAAAAAGCATTCATGATTATCCTAATGCTTGAAAGCAAACCACACATTGAATTCTTATTCAAGAAATCATTCACAATATGAGTAAGGCTTTGAAACATTAAGCATATGACTTAGCTATGGAATTCATCTAACTACAACAATATATGAATAAAACTCATCTACAACAAGATCTAATCTAAAACATGTATCAAAGATTACTTGAAAAGAACATAAAGGAAGAGTGTAATAGTTTGGCAAAGGGGGCCCTCCAATGCTTCACTTGTACACTTGAGTTGTCTCAGCTAAGAACGAGCTCCAACAACATTCACATCATCATATCATAGGAATTATCAAGAACAAAACGCAGAATTGATCTCAAGATTGCAAATTCCAAAGTTTCTTCATTCACATTCAAGGTTGTCATACTAGTTTATGCTTTAGAGTATTTATACAAGAGTTTTAAAACTAATAATGCTAATAAATCTCCTAAAGATCATGATTAGATACATAATATATTCTAGGAAGATCGAATGCCCTCTTTAGATCCATAATATATGACCAAATCCCACGAAAATCCAAAATTGTCCATGATTTAAGGCTAAAACAGGGTATTTTCTGTTGAAGTGGCCATGCTTGACCAGCGTTGACCAGACACCTGGAAGGCTCAGATCTCGAAGTTGATATCTCATCATCCATCCTTGTACATCAAGGATCATGACCCAAGTATCAGATTTTGCCCAGGTGTCCTGCAAGTACACGGACCTAGGAGCAATTATGGGATTTAGTCAAATCTTGTAATTTCTGATAAATTTTCAATTTTAATGCTAAAAATTAGAAAAATCAATTCTTAAGCTAAAGAATGATAAATATACCTTGCATAAGCTG
>CBVK0100971364.1:0-15035 GCA_900067695.1 Picea abies
TTTGAGGGTTTTGTCTCACTAAACCCTAGAGATCAACAAGGAGGTGAAATATTCCTATGTTATTGATACAAGCTTGGTCAAGGTGGTGAAATATCCCACCCTCACCATTCTATTCAGTTCAGTTCAATTTCAGTAGTGTGTTGTGGAAGTAGGGTGCAACTTTGGCGGTTTTCTGCAGAGAGGGTGCATTGTGGGGGAATGAATAGTTCTATTTGGCCAAAGGAAGATAGATCTGAGGCTAGGCATACTCCAGGAGGGTTTTCCATCACCCTAGCGCCTTTTCTCATCGGTCTTTGGGGATATTTATCTACATATTGATTTATTATTGTACGAGGATGAATTTCTGAAGGAGGGCACATTGTCACTTGTTGGTTCGATGAGTTGGAGGGTTATATATCCTAGAAAAGTTGAGGGATCTCATCATTTGTGTTCTACATTACCTGATCTATAGATCTACAGTCTTTCTCAAGGGTTTGGAGGTCAGAACTGAGGAGGATGAATCTCCTAGGGACTCTATAGCCAGTTGGTGTGCAACTTAGCCATATTTGAGTGCCAGTTTGAAGAAGGGAAAGAAATTGATCTTGTCCATACTTGTATGCTTCCATTGGAGATCTAGGAGGACTCACAACTCTCTCTTTTTTGAAACTTGGAGGCATATTCAGCCATAGCTTCTATATTTCCCATATTTGTATATCTCTTGTATGGAGGACATATTATCTAATAAATAAAGGTCAGATATGAATTTTGTGGCTATTCCATTGTGCTATTCTCTTGTATCTTGTTGTTTTCATCTATTGTTGTTCCATATATATCATCTACATGTTTTAAAAGCCTTGAAAGAAACTCCAACGCAACTCTAGGGAAACAAGATGCAAAAACATTCAACAAATAACTCACACAAACAAATATTAGACCCTTAAGTTCCTAGAAAAATTTCTTGAGAAAATTACAGTGGTATCAGAGTGCATATCCTTTCCATCATGTGAATAATTTGATGACTAAAAATAGAGGTCGCGGTGGACATCCTTTACCAGAGATACCAGAAGTAGAAGAGTCAGAAGGTAGCATGGGGAAAAACCATGAAATAGAGAAAGCATTTCTAGAGGAAGTAGCCATTCTAGTAGAGAAGGTAACTCAAACAGTGCATGACACACTTAAGAACAATCAAATTTCTCTTCAACGCCACTTGGATGAGATGCAAAATCATTTGTCTAGGGGATAGGTAGAATTGAAGATATCATTTTCAAACTTTCAGAGTGGAGAGGAGAGAATGATAGAAATAATGGAGTAATAATGCAAGCATCATGATATCCTTTCTAACTTCTTGATGGAGAAAATGCATTGTAGGGATCCACACTTGTTTGGAGGAAACCAAGGAGCCATTGTATCTCATGGAGGAAATGGGAATTATGACGAGTCCCCATGCAAATATCAAGAAGAAGAGTGTAGATCAACTAAGGGCATGCCTTCCAATTATCACATGGATAGTAGGACTATACCTATGCCATATATGCCCACCTTCATGGAGGCACAGTGGAGGGACACAAATGTTGTTGGACGTGAGAATTTAGAGAGTGAATGGGAGGTCATGGAGAGAGAATACAATGCACTGAGTGTGGGATTTCAGAGACATGTTTCTTTGGGGGAATATTGCCACATCATGTTCAAACGAAAGTCTAAAGAACACTATAGAGGTGACAGTGAGTTGGGGCATAAGGCAGTAAAAATGGAGATGCCCCCCTTTGATGGTACAAGCTAGATCTCAGCCAAAGCGTGGGTACAAAAGTTGGATTCTTACCTTCAATTGAATGTCATGGAGGAGGAAAGAGCCATCAAGTTTGCAACCTTGCACTTGAATGGTAAAGAAAATGATTGGTGGTTCCATGGGATGACCACTTTGGGTCATGAACATGTCACTTCATACATTGACC
The DNA here is from genome assembly GCA_900067695.1 of Picea abies. NCBI lineage: Eukaryota > Viridiplantae > Streptophyta > Pinopsida > Pinales > Pinaceae > Picea > Picea abies. The sequence continues at coordinate 1,932 of CBVK0100971364.1, forward strand.
TCACCCAGAGACTCATTGACAGATTTGACAGGGAGGATCTGAAACCTCATTTCAAGGAGCTCACGTAGATTAGAAAAACAAGGTCAATAGAAGCATTCATTGAGGAGTTTCAGAGAGTAGCAGTCATGGTTACCTGACATGATGGAGTCTAGGTTTTTGATGATGTTCATAGAATGCTTGACTGAGCCTTTGCATGGATGGGTTAAGGCTTCCAAGCCTAACACCTTACAGGATGTTATTGAGCATACCAGAGATCTGGTAGGGTAGCGTACAAAAACAAGGTTACACCTAGACCCCCAGTTATTCCAAGAGGATGATAAACAAGGAAGGTAGACAAGGGAAAGGGGAATATGGATGAAGCTACTAGAAGGGAGATAAGAAGGAAACAAATTTGCTTCACTTGCAAAGAGGCATGGCATCCAGCTCACAAATGCATGGGTAAAGAAAAAATTCATTATATAGAAGTAGTCTTTGACAGTGAAGATGAGATGGATGAGGAAGGAAGTGGATCCATTTATAACATAGGTATGCATCAAGAGGAGGAATAAAATATCTCGCATGCGTAGGAGGAAGATTGACCCACACACCATTCTACAGGGATTAAGAAGGCTACCATTGCATCCATCAGTGGAGTGCCCAGGTTTAATACTTTCCATATAAATGGATTTATGCAGGGACAGAGAGCAAAAATACTCATTGATGGAGGAGGTTCTCATAACTTAATTGACATTTCTATGGTAGATAGGAGACACTTCCCTACAATAGACTTTGAGGGGTTTCTGGTTGAGGTAGTAGGGGGACGCACTATGGCCTATGACAAGTATATTCCACATATGAGCTTAACCTTGGGTAGGTACACTTTGACATAGGAATTCTATGTAGTGGATATACCAGATACAAACATCATATTGGGAGTGCAATGGCTTAGAACCTTGGGTCCAATCACAACCAATTACAAAACCATGGAGATGTCTTTTAACAAGGAAGATGGAAAAAGGGTCACATTAAATGGAATGATAGGAGAAGAGCCTAGGGTAGTGACAACTAAATGTATGCATGCAATATTTAGGCCGGAGGAAGTGGCCTATGAAACATAGTGTTTTGTTATGGATGTGAGTCATGAGGGGTGCAAGCACTATCCTCCAGATATACATAAAATAATTCACAAGCATGAGAAATGTTTTGGAAATATACCTCCACGGAAGCCATGAAATAAGGGCTTTGAGCATATCATAAAACTAGAAGAAGGGGGAAAACCAGTTATCACTACACCATATGGGCACCCCAAAAATTTATAGGATGAAATATAAAAGGCCATCAAGGAATTGTTGGACATGGGCCACATTAGGCCAAGTTCCAACCCTTTTGCATCTTCAGTTGTATTGGTCAAGAAGAAATATGGTACCATGGGCATGTGTATTTACTACAGGGATCTAAATAAGAAAACCATCAAAAACATGTATCCCATTCCCCGGATAGATGAGCTATTAGATGAATTGCATGGTGTAGTGTACTTCACCAAAATTGACTTGCGTTTTGGATACCATCAAATTAGAATGAGAGAAAAGGATGTACACAAGACATAATTCATATGCCACTATGGACACTATGAGTTCCTTTTCATGCCTTTTGGGTTGACAAATGCGCCAACCACCTTTCAATACTTCATGAACCATGTATTCAACAAGAAGTTGAGAAAATTCCTACCAATGTTCTTTGATGACTTTTTAATTTACAATAGGACATGGGAAGATCACCTTAAGCATGCAGATGAGGTGTTGAGCATCATTGAAAAACAATCCTCATGAGTCGTATGCCAAAGAGTCAAAATGTGAAATTTGGATGACTAAGGTCCTTTACTTGGGACAGATCATTGGGGAAAAGGGGTATAGGTTCACCAGGAAAATATCCAAGCTATAATTGATTGGCCCACACCTAAGACACTTACAGAACTCAAGGGATTTCTTGTTATTTGCAGTTACTACAGGAGGTTTGTTAGGGGATTCTCTCAGTTATGTGAACCTTTGACCGACTTGAACAAAAAGGGCACATTCAAGTGGAGTGAAGAGGCACATTTGACCTTTGACAAAATGAAGGATGTAATAAAAAAATGTCTTGTACTATATTTACCAGACTTCTCTCAACCATTCATTTTGGAGTGTGATGCATCAGGTTTAGGGATTGGAGTTGTACTCATGCAAAATAGGAATCCTATTACCTATGAGAGTCGAAAACTAAGACGGCCTGAGTTTCTATACACAATTTATGACAAGGAAATGTTAGCTATAATGCATGCATTGGCCAAATTCAGAAAATATTTGGTGGGGGTGAAATTTGTGGTCGGGACAGATCATAATAGTCTCAAGTAATTTCTAGAATAGAAGGACCTCAATGAGAGACAACAAAAGTGCATGAGTAAGATCCATGCTTATAACTTTGACATAGAATATGTCAAGGGAAAAAACAATGTGGTAGAATATTCCTTGTCTAGAAGCCCCTCAACCTATTCAATGTCAGAGATATTAGTTGATTGGGAATCACACCTATTGGTAGAGTATTCAAAAAAATAAGTTTTCATGCGAATTAATGGATGGACATGTTCATGATGACAGGTACATGATTGTAGATGACGTCATCTATTATAAGGGAAATATTTATTTGGTTCATGAATCTTTTTTCAAAAAGAAGGTACTACAAGCATTTCATAATTCATCATTAGTTGGGCATCAAGGCTTTCTTAAGGCATATAGATAGATCAAAGAAATATTCACTTGGAAAGGCCTCAAGGAGGACGTCATGTGCCACATCAGGGAGTGTGTCACATGCCAACAAAACAAAGATGAACACACCCCACATCAGGGAGTGTGTCACATGCCAACAAAACAAAGATGAACACACCCACCCAACATGTTTATTACAACCACTTCCCATTCCAAAGCACAAATGGGTGAGTGTATCCATGGACTTCATTACAGGTTTTCCAAAGACACAGGGTAAGGATTGCATTTTTGTAGTAGTGGATCGCTTGACCAAGTTTGCTCATATTTTTTCCATCTCCATAGATTACAACACATCTCAAGTGGCAAATTTATCCTTCAGGGAGGTCTTGAGGTTGCATGGGTTTCCCTAGACTATTGTGAGTGACAGGGAAAGTAGGTTTATGAGCACATATTGGCAAAAATTATTCCTTCTAGTTGGCACATAATTAACCCCCGACACTGGCTATCATCCACAAACAGATGGACAAACTGAAATTTTCAACAAGTGGGTGGAGGAGTACCTCAGGAACTATGTGACAGGTCAACAAAAAACATGGGTTAAGTGGCTATACTTGGGAGAATATTGTTACAACACCACTCATCACATGTCCATTGGTATGTCTCCCTTGCGGGCCTTATATAGTTATGATCCTCTCACTTTTACAGAGATAGTGTTTGGATATTATAGAGCTCCTATAGATAAGGAATGGATACACGAAATCCAAGACATACTGAGAGAGCTCAAAGACCATTTGCAAAGAGCTCAAAACCAACAGAAACTATATGCAGATAGAAACAAAGTGGAGCACACTTTTGAGGTAGGGGACTTAGTCTATCTAAGGCTCCAACCATACAGGAAGACAACCATGAACAAAAATGGTGCTGAGAAACTCAAACCCCACTTCTATGGTCCATACATGGTAAGGATAAAAGTGGGGGCAATTGCATATATGTTAGAGCTACCTCATGGAAGTAAAATCCATAATGTCTTACATGTTTCCTTCCTAAAAAGGGAATTGGGACAACATATCATTGCTAATGATGAATTGCCTCCAATAGATGATGAATGTCAAGTGATTTTAATTCTAGAGGAGATATTGGAGGTAAGGGAGAAAAGGTTGAGGAACAAGGCTATTCGAGAATATTTTATTAAATAGACAAATTTTCCAAGAGAGAATGCTACTTGGGAAAATGAACAGGTGTTGCAACATACAAATTTAGAATTGCTTGTGGGAAAGAAATTTCTAGCAGGGGATATTGTAATGTCCCCTTCCAAGTGACATGGGTCTTGAGAGACTTAGTAGTCTAGTTGTTCCCTCTAGACTATAGTCTCATGGAAATAAAAAGGGAACTAAGAGGCCAAAAATAAGTCACTAAGGTATTAAAGTTATATTATTAAAAGTGACTTTAGTAGAAAAGGCGAGTAAAAGATAATTGGATAAGTGGGGAAATTAAAGTGAATAACTTTAGAAGCCAATTAAATAATTTAAGTAAAGATTAGAAGATGGGATAAAATAAAGTGAGGGTGCCTCACTCATGCATTCTTGATCATTTTGTCTTTGCACTTGTGAGCTTGAGAGCTTGGGCATCATTTTGTCTTTGCACTTGTGAGCTTGAGAGCTTGGGCATTTGAGGTTTTGTCTCACTAAACCCTAGAGATCAACAAGTAGGTGAAATATTCCTATGTTCCTTATCCAAGCTTGGTCAAGGTGGTGAAATATTCCACCTTCACCATTCTATTCAATTCAATTCAATTTCAGTAGTGTGTTGTGGAAGCAAGGCGCAACTTTGGGGGTTTTTTGCAGATAGGGCACATTGTGGAGGCATGAATAGTTTGATTAGGCCAAAGGAAGATATATTTGAGGCTAGACACACTCCAGGAGGGTTTTCCATCACCCTAGAACCTTTTCTCATTATTTTTTGGGGATATTTAGTTGTTTATTGATTTATTATTGTACTAGGGTGAATTTTTTAAGGAGGATGCACTGTCACTTGTTGATTCAATGAGTTGGAGGGTTAGATCTCCTAGAACAGTTGAGGGATCTTATCGTTTTTATTCTACATTACCAGATCTATAGTTCTACAGTCTTTCTCAAGGGTTTGTAGGTCATAACTGAGGAGGTCGAATTTCCTAGAGGCTCTACAACCAATTGGTGCGCAACTCAGCCAGATTTGGGTGCCAGTTTGAAGAAGGGAAATAAATTGATCTTGTCCAGCCAGATTTGGGTGCCAGTTTGAAGAAGGGAAATAAATTGATCTTGTCCAGACTTGTATGTTGCCATTGGAGATTTAAGAGGACTCATAACTCTCTCTCATTGCATCTTGGAGGCATCTTCAGCCATAGCTTCTATATTTCTTCTATATTTCTCGGATTTGTATATCTCTTGTATGGAGGACAACTTATCTAATAAATAAAGGCCAGATTTGAAGTTTGTGGCTATTCCATTGTGTTATTCTCTTATATCATATTGTTTTCATCTATCGTTGTTCCATATCTACCATCTATATATTGTAAAACCCTTGAAATCAACTCCAATGCAACTTTGGGGAAACAATCTGCAAAAACATTCAACATACAACTCACACAAACAAATATTAAACCCTTAAGTTCCAAGAAAACTTGCTTGGGAACATTACATCATCAAATTGGAGTTATTCCAATTGAGATTTAATTTAAATATTTAATGTATATTTTGTAGTTGAGTTATTTGAACTTAAGATGGTTATGACAATGCAACTAACGTTTGGCCATCTAAAAAGTCAACAAAATGGAAATGCGTTAGTGACATATAAGTTAATTATCAACTTTTCCATCTAAATAGTAAAAAAAATGCATTACACTACAATGAAAAAACCCTATAGCAAAGGTTTTAGTGGAAGCCCCTATAAAAATATCCCAAAAATTTGTTTGTAGCGGAGGTCAGTAGCGAAGGTGCGCGGGCAGATGTTTTAGCAATTTTTTTTTTAACGGTGTGTTTATAAGTCTATACCGCATCCGTGTGCCACCAAAACTGTAATATTCCAGATATAAAAGTATGCAGAATAGAAATAAAATGCTAGAAATGGCATATGAACAACAATATAACCAAAACAACACCACGATAATACCAAAATTATACCAAAATAACACCAGAAAGAGCACTTTGATTACTGAGAGAAATTTTCATTTGCCTCTTCGAGGGGGCAACCTCTAGCAGAGCAGAGCTCTATTAAAATAATACCCAAGACAAAATTTCCCATACCCTCGACTCCTATTTATACTAAATATGTCTATCAAAAGAAAAATAAAAAGGGAACTAAGAGGCCCAAAAGGAGTCACTAAGGTATTAAAGATATATTATTCAAGTGACTTTAGTAAAAAAACGAAAATAAAAGATAATTGGCTAAGTAGGGAAAATAAAGTGAATAACTTTAGAATACAATTAAATAATTTAAGTAAATATTAGAAGATGGGATAAAAGAGAGGGAGGGAACCTCATTCATGCATTCTTGATCATTTTATATTTTCACTTGTGAGCTTGAGAGATTGGGAGTTTGAGGGTTTTGTCTCACTAAACCCTAGAGATCATCAAGGAGGTGAAATATTCATTTGTTCACGATCCAAGCTTGGTCAAGGTGGTGAAATATACCACCCTCACCATTCTATTTAGTTCGGTTCAGTTTCATTAGTGTGTTGTGGAAGCAGGGCACAATTTTGGGGGTTTTCTGCAGAGAGGGAGCACTATGGAGGAATGAATAGTTCGATTTGGCCAAATAATACAAGAGGGTTTTCCGTCACCCTAGTGAATTTTCTCATCATTATTTGGGGATATTTAGTTGTATATTGATTTCTTATTATACTGGGATGAATTTCTGAAGGAGGGTGCAATGTCACTTGTTGGTTCAATGAGTTGGAGGGTTAGATCTCCTAGAACAACTGAGGGATCTCATCATTTTTTTTCTACATTGCCCGGTCTATAGTTCTACATTCTTTCTCAAGGGTTTGGAGGTCATAACTGAGGAGGCCAAATTTCATAGGGATTCTACAGCCAGTTGGTACGCAACTTAGCCATATTTGGGTGCCATTTCAAAGAAGGGAAAGAAATTGATATTGTCGAGACTTGTATGATTCCATTGGATATCTAGGAGGACTCACAACTCTCTCTTGTTTTCATCTTGGAGGAATATTCAACCATAGCTTCTATATTTCTTCTATATTTCTCATATATGTATATCTTTTGTATGGAGGACAACTTATCTAATAAATAAATGTCAGATTTGACGTGTTTAGCTATTCCATTGTCTTATTTTATTGTATCTTGTTGTTTTCATCTATTGTTGTTCCATATTTATCATATAGATGTTGTAAAAACCTTGAAATCAACTCCAGCACAACTCTGGGGAAACAATCTGCAAAAACATTCAACAAACAGCTCACACAAACAAATATTAAACCCTTAAGTTCCTAGAAAACTTGCTTGGGAACATTACACCAATTAGGAGATAAATCTGTAGAAAATCAATCTATCAACCATTCTCCAAATACTCCACAATTTAGTTCCTTTGAAATTTCAAAACAACCACATCGTATGGTTGCACAACTTTATCCCTATTCGAAGAGGTTAAAGATTGACAAACCCCTTGGCTAGCCTAAGTTTGACTTCCTTGGGGAGTTGAAGAATGTATGTGTCAATATCCCACTATTTTCAGGCCATTAAAGACATATCCTTTTATGCCAAAGTTGTCCAAGATTTATTTTTAAATAATCCTGGTAGGAAGAAGAAGGATCACCCAACTATCAAGGTAATTGGTTATCTAGCAAATTTAATGCTTGGGAATATTTTTACTACCAAGTATACAGATCCTAGTAATCCTATTGTTAATGTTTATATTAATAATATACATACTTCAAATACCTTAATTGATTTAGGGGTTACCATAAATGTCATGACCAGGGTGACTATGGAGAAACTTAAATTGACCAACCTACGATAAAATCCTTCCATTATCCAAATAGTTGATTGATTCATTATCAAACTATAAGGTATCTTAGAGGATGCAGTGATATATGTAGATTCCTGGGAATACCCAACAAACTTTATGTTTTTGCAAACAAAATCCAACCTTGGGAGTTAGATCTTAGGAATGCCATGGTTAGCCATTTTTGATGCCTATATTGGTTGTAAATTTGAGAACATGACTATTTATCATGGAAATTCCACCAAGAAACTCACCTTATATCCTCCTGCCAAGACAATATCTGGCTAAGAAATTCCCATGTGGGTAGGGTGTTGGTTGTGGATCCTGATTATATTCATGATTCAAAGGTCTTGTTTCAACCATGTTTGGATCCCATATCCTAACGGGGGAATGTGGTGGGGGATTTCCCCCACACATGTGTCGCCAAGGAGGTCTAGGAAGGGGGCAGTGACAATCTTTTGGAGCCCCAATAAATGTCATGACCAGGGTGACTATGGAGAAACTTAAATTGACCAACCTACGATAAAATCCTTCCATTCTCCAAATAGTTGATTGATTCATTATCAAACTATAAGGTATCTTAGAGGATGCAGTGATATATGTAGATTCCTGGGAATACCCAACAAACTTTATGTTTTTGCAAACAAAATCCAACCTTGGGAGTTAGATCTTAGGAACATCATTAGGTTGCAGATCTGACGGTAGAAGTTATGTTAGGGGTTTTTTTCCCTAGAAGGAAACCCTCTTTTATGTATGAAGGAATTATATTGTAGTTGTGTATGTGAGAGAGAATATTGTATTATGAGAGACGAGACTGTGAGAGAAAGAAGAGGAAGTTATGATAGGTGTGACAGAAGTTATATCCCTTCGTTTGTTGGATAATAATAAAGGAAGGTCTGGAAATTTCTTTGGTGGGCATAGCCCACATTGGGTGAACCACGTATATCTGTGTCTCTATTGAGTTGTGTAGCTTCTGTGTTTTATTTCCGCATCTGTTTTATTTTTATTGCTCTGCGATCCTCTTTTTCTAACATAGGGAATGGAGATAGTGATGATGAAGATAACCTACAAATGATTACGATTGATATATCCCTCTGTTTTAAAGAGAAGAATGAAGATTATCTCATTTGTGATACACTCACTTATTCTTATTCACCTACCAATCATATCATGAATATGTTAGAGGACGAACATTCATTCTCTACCATAAAATCAAAATTTAAATCCATGCCTTCTTATCTCTACATTGTATCTAAAACAAACAATATGTCAATAGATATAATTCCAGGGAAAACACAATATGATCAGTCATATTCAAGAAGGTTCATAAAAACAAACATTGATTGAGCTGTTACAAAATCATGGTGATTCCTTTGCATGGAAATATACATATATGAAAGGAATCCATCTCGATCTTTGTACTCCTGATATTTACATCGAGGAAAATTCATGGCATGTTCGACAACTCCAACGTCAAATGAATCATGCATTGCATGATATAGTGAAGGATGAATTGCTAAAATTATTAAACATAGATTTCCTATATCTCATTTCTGATATACAATGGGTTTCACCCCTTGTGATTGTTCCAAATAAAAATGGGAAATGGAGGGTTTGCATAGATTATAGAGAACTGAACAAAGTAACTTTGAATGATCATTTTCCTTTACCTGTCATTGATCAAGTCCTTGATACATTAGTAGGGAAGAAGTACTTATCTTTCCTTGATGGATTCAATGGATACAATTAGATCCAACTTTCTCCCAAGGATCAAGATAAAACCACTTTTACCTTCCCATGGGGAAATTTTGCTTACCGAGTATTACCCTTTGGTCTTTGCAATGCACCTACTACATTTCAATGATTCGTTCTCGGTATATTTTATGATTTTATCAATAATTGTGTATATTTTTATATGGATTACTTTACAATGTATGGTAATACATTTGATGAAGCCTTGGTTAATCTAGAGAAAGTTCTCAAGCGATGTAAGGAAACCAATTTTTCTTTCAGTCATGAGAAATTTCACATGCCACTTAATGAAGGGATAGTTCTTGGGCACCATATTTCTCTTGATGGAATCAAGGTGGATCTTGCAAAAAATTAGGTTATATCCAATCTTCCTAATCCAAAAACACAAAATGATGTTCGCATGTTTTTAGGACATGCAGGTTACTATTGTTGTTTTATTGAAAAATTTACAAAAATTACATTTCCTATGGTTTATTTACTATCTAAAGATACAAAATTATCTTGGAATAACCAATTTCAATCTTTTTTTGAAGCCTTGAAAGAAAATGTATCTATGGGACCAGTCTTAAAGGGACCAAATTGATCATTGCCATTTCATGTTTCCATAGATGCTTCTGGCACAACCATTGGGGCAGTCCTTGGGAAGAAAGAGAAACAAAATCCTTGTGTAATTTATTTTTTCAATAAAAATCTTGCACCAAAAGAATTAAATTACACAGTGACCAAAAATGAATTTATGGTTGTAGTGTACACTATTAATAAATTTCAATACTATATTAATCGATATCATGTGCCTGTACATATTGATCATTCATTATTTAATAAACAAACCAATTACTAATGGTAGAATAACTAGGTGGTTATTATTGTTATAAGAGTTTGACATCACTATCATTGATAAACCTGGAAGGGAGAATGTTGTTGCACACTTCCTTTCCAAACTCACCAATGATGGAGACAACATCCAAAAATGTTTTTCCTTACAAAAATGTATTTGCATTATCTACTAAGACTCTTTTCTTTTAGATATTGATAACTTTTGGCTACAAGAAAAATTCTAGGACATCTCTCATTGAAGGAAAGAAAAAATATCATCAAACAAAATGCAATGTACTCTTGAGTTCAAGGATATGTATTTTGCATAGGGTTGGATCTTATCGTTCAAATTTGTGTTCAAGAGAATGAGTTTATGATATCCTACAAGCTTTTCATGATGAACCTTGTGGAGGGAAATTTGTTGATAAAATGAATACACATAAGGTGTTGCATCTAGCCTATTATTGGCCTAGCATATTCCAATATGACAAGAAGTATGTGAGAAGGTGTGACATTTGTTAAAGAATGGGACAACCTATTTAGTTCGATGAGATGTCGCTACAAACTCAACTCATGCTAGATCATTTTGAGAAATAGGCTCTGGAGTTTTTGGCTCCCATCAACCTTCCATCTAGGAAGAAATATCATATCTTGGTTTGCAGTGACTATGTCACCAAATGAATTGAAATTACTTCCAAGTGCTAGAAAACAAGTAGTAGTAGATTTTCTCTATGAGGAGATCATTGTTCTCTTTGGTGTGACAAAATAAATTTTCACAGATCAAGGAACCCATATTTTCTCCAAAATAATCTAGGCCATCACAAAACAGTACCAAATCCAACACAAGACATTTACACCATACCATATGCAAGCCAATGGGAAAGTGGAAGTCACCAACAGGGTTTGGAGTCCATACTGACCATGACTATGTAGATTCATTGCAAGGATTGGGCCATTATGCTTCCACAAACTCTATGGGTTTACCACACCACTTGGAGAGACACCATAGGCTTCACTCATTATGAGATTATGTATGATAAGAATGTAGTACTTCCCATTCAGTTTGAAGTAAAGAAACTCAGGACTACGTTGCAAATAGGATTGAAATTATCAAAATCTTAGAAGCATCATATGAACCAAATCAATGAACTAATTAATGAAATTCATCAAACTACCTTGCACCAAAATTCTATTATCTGACAACAAATAGAAGCACGACATGACAAATTTATCAAGAAAAAGAAATTCCAGGTTGGATATTAGACCTTCTTATATGATTCCAGGTTCAAATGTTTCAAAGAAAAGTTTCATACTTGTTGGTTGGGACCATATGAGATTGATACTATTTATGAAAATGGTTTTATAAAGTTGAATACCATTTATGAATACCAGATACCTCTCATGGATAATGGTCATCGACCAAGACTACATAAGAATCCATTGTCCAAGGATGATTTCATTGTAGATATTTCCATTTGTTTAGTTTTGGAGATTGTCAATGAAATTCCTATGCCACTTGTACCTTTCACAACTTGATTTTCTCAATTGAATTAGTAATAATAATAATCCAATTGTAAAAACCCCTTTCAAGGCGCAATTTGACAAACATTGTTTGAAAACCAACTTTTTGGTGAAAAATATTTGCAAAAATAAAAATTCATTTTCTCTCTAATTTTATTTATGTTATAGATCCAAATGTTTGCTACAAATCACGTACTTGTTGCATATCATCGAATTTTCTTTTGGTCCACCATTGTTGCATATCATGTTTCACTATTAATACAGATCATTTCCAGTGACTTCTATGGATCCATCAACTATGTATGCTTTACCAATTGTTGCAGATCCCCACCCATTATTCAAACGATTGTTGCAAATCATGTTTTTCTCCATCGGTTGTTATGGATTAGTGTTAATTGATCTATCATTTTTTGTTGATACACAGACTCCATGCATTTTCACTTGTTACTAATGTTACATATGTTGTCTTGTCACTTCAATGATTCCATCATATCACATGTTATGGGTAAGTGCAAAGGTATGATCTCCTTTATGTTTTCATATTCTCGTTAAATATGACATCTATATGTGATTTATACTAGCCTATACTTGACTACCCTTTCATCATACCATGGATGGAATGTTAATTCACTTGGGAATACATCTCATCATCTATGGCATGTGTGATTCCTCGCTACTACCATTTACTCCTCTACCCCATTGTCGATTTTTTTTCCATGACATATATGTCATCATTACACCTGCCAAGTCAAGAGTTTTTCATTTTTATCCATTTTTGGTGTTGTTTTATCCGTTGCCACCATTTTTACCTTTCCAATTTAGAAACTCGTTTCCCTCCCTAAATCTCTCATGTCATTGCATGATGTTACCTTGTTGTTCCTCGCTTTTTAAATCTCTCATGTCATTGCATGATGTTACCTTGTTGTTCCTCGCTTTTGTTGTTACTCTATTTGTTGCAATTTTTTTCTAGCACTCTAGAGGAATCATGGATGGAACTGCAATTTGACATGAACCTATCACCTTAGAACAATAGTTTAGTTGTCCAAATAAAGTGCTTCATTTCTTCAGGTAAGCAGGCTAGATTACTTATTTTGGGCACTTGCAGGGTTTTGAGACCTCCATTGCACTAGATTTTTCCCTCAAATTTCAGATATCTATTGTTGTGGTGTAGGTACTACATATTAGAGTCACAAAGGAGACTGTATCCAAAGTTGCATGCCTCCCCAGAACTGAGGAAAAATGGTTTGTGTTGTGCCTCTTTTGTCACCTAAATGATCAAAACAGAGGTGCTTACAAG
>CBVK0100971370.1:0-22897 GCA_900067695.1 Picea abies
TTATAGATGGAGAAGTTCTTATGTGGGCTAAAGGAGAAACCTTAAATGAAGCAATCATCATTGGAAGTGAAGAAAATGGCTTGTATAAACTAAAGGGTCACTCAGAGGTTTCCATGACCCACACCATTGAAAACTCATGTGAACTTTGGCATAGAAGGTTAGCCCACATCAAATACAAGGCACTACTATACATATGCAAAGCGATCACAGGTTTACCGGAACTCAAAGGTGACCATGAAGGTGTATGCAATGGATGTGCACAAGGGAAGAACATCAAGAACCCATTTCCGAAGAGGGACAAAAAGGCATAAGGAGTCCTAGAACTCATTCATTAAGATATATGTGGCCCAATGCCATCATCCTCCATTAGTGGGTATGTATATTATGTATCATTCATTGATGATTATTCTTGTAAAACCTGGATATATTTCTTGAAATCTAAAGATGAAGTGTTCAACAAGTTCAAGGAATTCAAAGCCTTGATAGAGAACCTTTCTGAAAGGGATATTAAGATACTCAGGTTAGATAATGGAGGAGAATATACCTCAAGAGTGTTTGTGAACTTCTACAAAGATGTTGGGATCAAGAGGGAACTCACTACTCCCTATAATCCCCAACAAAATGGTGCAGCTGAACATAAGAATAGAACCATAATGGAAGATGTGAAGACTATGATCCATGATCAAGATCTTCCTATGTGATTATGGGCAGAAGAAGCAATGGCAGCTGTATATGTGCAGAACCGATTGTCCCATAGTGAACTTGGGCTCAAGACACCAGAAGAGATGTTCACCGAAAAGAAGCCAAAGGTAAGCCATCTCAAAATATTTTTCTACCTAGTGTTTATTCATATACCTAAAGAAAAGAGAAACAAGATGGACCCTTTAGGAAAGAAGGGAATATTTGTGGGATACTGTGAGGTATCCAAGGCCTTTAGAATCTGTATACCATGTCACCATCACATTGATATCAGCAGGGATGTGACCTTTGATGAAGATGCAACGCTCAAGAAACCTAAACAATGCCAGCTTGAAGAAGTATATGAAGAGGAACCCGTAATCCCCAATATTGCAATGAGGGAGGTTCCTAGAGCTGCAGAACCAGTGAGGGAAGTCATAAATTCCCCTGATGAGGAACTTCTAGAAGAGCATGATAGAGTAGAAGTGCAAGAACCTCCTAAAATGATGACCCTCCATAAAATAAAGCCAGCTTGGGATAGAGAGTTTACTCAAGATGGAGAGAAGTATGGTGTTCCCCAAGGAACTACGAGACAGGTGAAAAGACTAAATCCATTATCCAGTTACACGGCTTTGATGTGTGATCTTCTAGAAGAGGAGCCTACCTACTTTGAAGAATTCATTCAGAGAAAAGAATGGGCAGATGTCATGACAGAGGAATACCAATCCATAATGAAGAATGAAGTATGGGAAATAGTTCCCAGACCGAAGAGTAAAGATGTGGTATCCTCCAGATGGCTCTTCAAAATAAAACATGCTGCGGATGGAAGTAATGAGAAGTATAAAGAAGGATTTGTTGCTCGTGGCTTTTCTCAAAAGGAAGGCATTGACTATGAAGAGACATTCACTCCTGTACCTAGATACACTTCGATTAGAACCATCATAGCTCTTGCATCTAAGATGAAATGGAAGCTACACCAGATGGACGTGAAGACAACTTTCCTAAATGATGTCATCGAAGAGGAAGTGTATATAGAGAAACCTCAAGGATTTGAGGTTGAAGACAGGAAGTCTCATGTCTAAAGATTGAAGAAAGCCTTATACAGATTGAAGCAAGCTCCTAGAGCTTGGTATGGTCGTATAGACAGTTTCTTGACGAGCTTAGGCTTTACCAAGAGTAAAGAAGACTCTAACCTCTACTTCAAGGTCATGAATGATGAGCCAGTAATGTTACTGCTATATGTGGATGACTTATTCTTATTTGGAGAAGAAAAGCTCATCACTAAATGTAAGAAAAGACTTGCCTCAGAGTTTGAAATGAAATACCTTAGCCTAATGCATTATTTCTTAGGTCTTGAGGTATGGCAGAGTCCTGAGAGGATCTTTCTTAACCAAGGGAACTATACAGTTGAAATCCTGAAGAGATTCGACATGTTGGAGTGCAAGCCCTTGAATACACCCATGGAAGCAAAGCTGAAGTTGTTGGTCGATACTTCGTTAGAGTTGATTGATGCCACACTGTACAAACAGATTATTGGATCGCTGATGTACCTGACGAACACCAGACCAAACATTTCTTTTGTCATGAACACCTTGAGTCAGTTTCTGGTAGACCCCAGACGTGTTTACCTAGTGGCTGAAAAACATGTGATGAGGTACCTTAAAGGTACAATAGATTGTGGTCTCAGCTATGATGGAGATCATGATTTCACATTGAGTGGATATACTGATGTAGATTAGGCAGGAAGTGTTTCTGACAGGAAAATCACTTCAGGATGCTATTTCAGTTTGGGATCAACGATGATCTTGTGGCAGAGTAGGAAGAAATCTAGCATTGCTCTCAGCATAGCGGAAGCAGAATACATTGTTGCATGTTCTACTAGCTGTGAAGCTATATGGCTTCGAAAGTTGCTGAACAACCTATTTGACTTAGAGATGAGAGAAAAATTGTTTCTATGTGACAACTAGAGCTGCATAAAGATGATAGAGAATCATGTATTCCATGAAAGGTCAAAGAACATAGAGATTCATTATCATTACATCTGTGACATGGTGCAGAGAGGAGCCCTAAAGCTCTAGTACATTAGCATGTATGAATAGGTTGCTGATGTGTTGACCAAGCCACTATCTCATATAAAGTTTGAGTACTTTCGAGATAATATTAGTATAGTCAGAAAGGACCCTCCTTGAAAGGGGGAGTAGATGTTGTGATGAGACATCTCTTGCTTCTGACTTGATGGTTGTGACGTAAAGCAAGATGATGTGATATGACTAGTACTATGCTTCCAGATGGATACCTATGATGTAAATCCATCCTAGTATCCTGCTTTCGACCTGATGGTTGTGACATAAAGCAGGACGAGTATCTTGCTTCCAACCCGATGGTTGTGACGTAAAGCAAGATGATGTGTGACTAGTACTATGCTTCCAGTTGTATAACTGGGATGTAAAGCAATTCTAGTTCCCTGCTTCTGACCTGATGGTTGTGACGTAAAGTAGGATGTGTACCTTTCTTCCGACCTGATGGTTGTGACGTAAAGCAAGATGATATGATGAGACTAGCACTAAGATTCCAGCTAGATAGCTGTGACGTAAAGCCAGTCTAGTATCCTACTTCCGACCTGATGGTTATGACGTAAAGAAAGATGAGTATCTTGCTTCCAGCTTGAGTGCTGTGATGTAAAGAAAGACGATGAGATGAGGCTAGTACTGTGCTTCCAGCTTGATAGTTGTGACATAAAGCCAGTCTAGTATCTTGCTTCCATCCTGAGTATTGTGACGTAAAGAAAGACATTGAGATGAGACAAGTACTGAGCTTCCAGCTTAACAATTGTGACGTAAAGCCAGTCCTGTATTATGATGAGCCAGCCTCGTGCTATGATGATGTATCAGTTTTTATACTAATACATATTGATGTAGATGATGATGGAATTCCTTTGAGAATGATGATTTTGTTGATAAAGAAAAACTTCCGATGATTTATAGATATGCCAATCAGTGTTCCAAGATGATATTGATGATGTTGTCCTCTCACCCACTTGATGTTGTTGATGGTGTTGTCCTCTCTCTCGCATGATGCTGCTGAAGAATACCCTTCTTGTTAAGGGGTAGTGTTGAAATAATGTAACTGCAAAGTGTATTCTTATTATTATTTGATATATTATTTATTGGATCAATCCCCATTATGGATTGATCATGTCATCTACTTTAAAAGGACCAAATCCCCTTTTGCAGATTGGCCATATTGTAATTGTACAAGGAAAAACAAGAAGTCGGCCTCAAAATATAGCAAAGAGGCCCTGAAACATAATAAAGGTGGTTATAACCACCCAGTTGGAGAAGTCGTCCCTGCCAGTGAAGAGACACTTCACACGTGCCAGTCTTGTATAAATAAGGAGGCTAGCACCTCACTTAGACACACAACTCACTTGCTCATTTGTGAGACAAGTTTCAGAATTGCAGTTAGAGAAGAAGGAGAGAGAGTGGTGCATATCTGGGAGAGGATATTCTACATTAGTTTAAGAGATCTCTTGGACTTGTATTGGCTATCTATAATAAGTAATTTTTGTTGGGTTTTCTTCCCCTAGAGGGTTTCCTAGGATAAATTCTAAGTCTCTTGTGATTGTGTATTTCTCAATGATCTTGTATTATGCTATTGTTATCTAATAAAATGAAAAGAACTATAATAATGGATTAAACATTAACATGAACCATAGCCTTATTATATTCCCACACTTGAAGTTCATTAAAACCAGAATGAAGACGAGGAGCGTGAAGAGAAGAGTGTTGAAAAACACACTGACACTTGACACTGAGAGGGGGGTGAATTAGTTTCAGAACTTTTGGCTACTTCTCACACTTTCATAGATTAACTGAATTAATTGAATAAGATATAGGCAGTTCAATTAATTATTCATAAACATATATAACACAAACTGTATGAGGTAGATAAAATATCATTCTTTTATTCATTTAACTTGAATGAGTATAAATAAAATCAATCCTTTAATATCTTCAACTTCAACTGAATATGAGAGATCCCACTCTCTCATATAGGACCCAACTTGTAGTTCTCAGATCTAACTGAGAAAATGAGGAATCCAACCCTCATAACAAGACCCAGATTGTTGATCTCATGTCCAACTGAGATGTGAGGAATCCAATCCTCATGGCAAGACTCATCTTGTAAATAGGCACCAACTTGATAGAATGAACTTTCATTCAATCCATTATATATATATATATATATCCACTAAGATGCTTTCTTCCCTTCATATTCCTTTACTTATATAGTCCTCCAAAGGGTGCCACTTTGAAACAATGTGTCCTTTTGGAATGAAACATTTCACCCCTTCATTTAATTAACACAAATGGTAACTTTTATTAATTGATTTTCATACACCAATTTAGACAACAATTTTTATATGAATATTCTAGAGTAATGGAAATGAATTTTAAAATTATACGACATTGATGTTTTGCATAACATCCCCAATTAGCCGACACACGAGAAATTTCCCCAAAAGGTGTGTGAGGTGGTTGGTACAGGCAGTTCTTTGAAGGCAACTTGCCGAGATTTTCCTTTCATCGTCGGATGCCAGATTAACTTCAGTACATATTACCTTTTCGTGAATGTCTAAATCGACCTCCACATATCTCCTTTGTTGGCGATTATTTAAAATCAACTTGTAAACATTTTACTTAATATTTATATTAAAATTGATCCCCTCTCAGCTACTAGTCACTAAATATTTAAATTGGTCTCACCCTTTTTCGAATTTGCTTCCTCATTCGACCGAAAAACATCTTTTTGGTTGAATCAACTAGGAGAAATTTCGACTTGAGTATTTCAATTATAGTCGACCCATATTGCTTCATCCTTGATCCGACTCATATTCAAGTTTGATTTGACTTCAACCTTTAGGTTACTTCTTTCTTGGACTGACTCGACTTGGAATAAAACTGACTTGAGAAATTTGACTTTGGTCGTCTCGACTTGCTTTGGCTGACTTGTATTTCCTGACTCAATTTTCCTTCGACTTCAACCTTTAGTTGTTTGACTTGTATTCGACTCGTCTTCTCCAACTTCTGTCAATCTGCAAGCTTGCATTTGGTTGACTTGTCTTTGACTCATCTTGCAGTCGATCAACTTCCAAATAGTTGACCTTATTGTTGTTTGAGTCGACTTGACTTATGAATCAATGGTGTCAATGCTTCCTCACCAAAAATCCACCATTAATATTATGTCTCATCTTTGGACTCTTCTTCAATTGAGATTTTCTGAATCACTTTTAATGAACCATGTCTTATTAACTTCTTTATTTGTGATTTGTATTCATCCATATTGGATTATCCATTTACCCTTTTATCTGGACAATTTCTTCACAATTTCTTCTTTTGTGCATGGATGTTAATGACACAATCTCAACCTTATAAAATATAGGATGAGTGTATCAACCTCATACAATATATTAGTCAATATTATCTTTCTACTGATATTCAAGTCACCTTCATAACATTATGCCCAATATTGACAATGCTTGACATTCAACTCACCTTCATAACACTATGTCCAACCTTCATAACATTCATTATGTCCAATATTGACAACGTTTGACATTCAAGTCACCTTCATAACAATATGTCCAATATTGACAATGCTTCTCAAACCAACCAATCAATGATACTTCACCTATTTATCAAGGTTGACATCAATGACAACCAAATTGCCAACAAAGAGTAATCAAATTGTTGGACAGTTTCCAATGAAATCTAGGAGGCCAACAATTCTCCCACTCATAATTCATTACTATTATGAAAACATGACGCTTATTCTACTTTAATCTCAAATTGATTGAGGTGGGGTCTAGTCCCAGACATCAGTTCTTCTTGTAGTGGTCTCTTCTTCACTGTTGGATTTTGTGTTTCAATAAAATACCAAAACCGAAAACACAACAAAGCCATAGACAATTCTTCTATGCTTTGGATCCATCACAACAACATATTAGGCCATGGAGGGGTAGTTTTCTACTCGAGGACAATTGATGCCCTAGTCATTGAACGAAAATAAATGATTCAAATTCCATTTTGTTGATTGAAAAGTTGCCTTTGTGCTGCCATAGGAGTCGTCGACATTCCGTCATATTATTTGCACCAAAAAAAACATATTTGTTCTCTCATCTATAAGAATTGAGTCACAAAGATGAAATTACATCTCTCTTTTGAAGAGAATATGACGGGGGAGGGATTTGACTAAGATACAGTTAGGCGTTTTTTAAACTTAAGGGAGAAATTTGTTTCACGATATTAGAATCCGCTACACATAAATGGAAATTAATTAGCATTTATGCAATATTGATTTCTCTTGGGATCATTACAGATTCTATGAAATATTCATCAACGTAGATAAGTTTCTTTACAAATAAACACTCACATTCTTGGTTGGAAATCAATCTCCATCGTTGGTCTACAACCACTCATATTTGATCACCTGGCTAAGTCTTTAGGATTTTTTTCTTTGCACAACTTATTTAGTTAATTAGAGTTGCATGGATATAGTAAAGGAGAATTAACATTGACAAGATGTGAATTCGTACCTATTGGTTGAATGCTAATTTGTTACCAAGTACCACTAGAGGTGCAACAACTTCTCTTATTCGAGTGCCATCATAGGTTGTCAAAACAAATGCTTGTGTGGTCCATATTTATGAGCGGAACGAAAGGAATAAAAAATTGAACACAATAACACAGAGATACAAAGAACAACAACAGATATCTAGTGAACAATAACTTTTATTGAATAAATACAATAGGTGGAAACTGTAAAACTGCATAACTGGAAACAACTTGCTCAAATGGTGGAAGCTATCTCTAAGAAGAGATGTGGCTTGTTGCGCACATCTGTGTTAGGACCACACAATGTACCTTTTTGCCCATACTTTTTTCCACTATTACACTCTTTATCACCCACATTTAAACTCATATTATCACTTTATCTTATTATTCCAAAGGTATACAATGTCCCTTCTCATTACTATACGTTTAATCTATTTTTCATAATATTTTACATCACTCTCGTACTTAACCATTGATTAGAAATGTATAAATGCTGAAACAATTCAAACTGTAGATTAGCATTTGAGGCCTGTTGCTGAAACAACAATTCACAGAAGTTGCTACACAGTTCATGGTCACGATGCTGAAACACAGAGGAAGCCATTACACAGCCCAGGACCGATGACATTGAAACACAAAGGAAGTCGTTACACAGTCCGCGGTCAACAACAACTCACACAGATTACTAACCATCACTGCTACATGAGAAATGCTGAAACAGTCAAGAGTGCAAATCCCGTGGCTAAAACAACCCACGATTTGCGATGCTGAAACAACATGCAGCAGCAACAAGAAATTGTCACTCCAACCGTAACAGCAACACCTCATTCAGCACTTGTAATAGCATTCTATTGCGGGATAATAGGATGTCCTATTCCGGTTTAGAAAAGTCGATCTGACTAAGAATAGGTTTCAGATATACATCTGTAATTTTTGATCAATTGTATCGAAGGGGTTCCCTCTTTAAATAAGAGGAAATCATCATTCGAAGGGGAATTTTTTATGTATTAAGAAAGATTTAGAGAGAGGGACATACTTCATTTTTCCAGATTGTAATATGATACTTTGATAGATGAATAAAATACTATTTTGAACATCCTCCTCTACCCTTTTCGTTTCAGGGGAATCTTGTGAGAAGGGAGGGCCCACCTTCTTCACAAGATTCACCCGTTAGTTTTACAGTGTGCTAGTGTAATTTCTGTTTATGCCTTGATTAACTTTTGTCTTGCTGAAACACTACTTTTAATGAATTCTGCTTTGCTGAAACACTACTGAACTCTGTCTTTCTAGGAACTTTATTTTATTGAATGTTACATTATTTCCACGAAGTTCATAATCATTTTAATTGGCAATCTTGTGTGATGATTTTATAAGGTTTGCTAATCAAAGACTGGGTTAAGGGTCCCTACTAAATGGGAGGGATTAGAAGGTCCTATTCTCTGTAGAATTAGTTAGCTTTTAGTTATTTTCACAAGTGTGCTAATCAGAGACTGGGTTAAGGGTCCTTGCTAAATGGGAGGGATTAGAAGGTCCCGTTCTCTGTAGAATTAGTTAGCTTTCAGTTGTTTTCACAAGTGTGCTAATCAGAGACTAGGTTAAGGGTCCCTGCTAAATGGGAGGGGTTAGAAGGTCCTGTTCTCTGTAGAATTAGTTAGCTTTCAGTTATTTTCACAAGTGTGCTAATCAGAGACTGGGTTAAGGGTCCCTGCTAAATGGGAGTGATTAGAAGGTCCTGTTCTCTGTTAGATAGAGTTAGTCTTCTATGCATTGATGCTTTCATGAAAGTGTGTTAATCAGAACAAGATACTGGAGTTCCTACTTGGGAACAGGGTCCTGTTCTTTGGTTACAGAATAGTTGTTCTTTCCTATTGTAGTCATTATTTTAATGTAATCCATGTTCTTTAGATTAATCATCTCTTTAAGCTCTGCAATAGGTAGGTTTCTTTCCTGTAATTCAAGTCAGAAATTCAATTTATTCAAGGCAAGTGTGATTAATATAGTTTCCTTTACTACAACTCTAAGTTGCTTTTGGAATTGAGCATATATAGTGCGTGGTTATCTTTGAAATAAACAGACTTCCCTGGGTTGACAATTTATGTAGCACTTGATTGTTTGAATTAATTAAGAAATTATAGTGACCAACATTTTGGTGTCGTTGACGGGGAAGGTAATTATATATTTCAAAAGCACTTATGATTTTTCAATTACAAAGATTGCATGAAAGGACACGGAAACCCCAAAGATACTGACCCTACAGGTGGCAAGGGAAAAGGAAAAGGAGGAAGAAAGACTTACATTGATGAGATTATATCAAAGTCTGAATCTGCTACTCAACGACCAAACCTTCGGAAACAAAAGTCCCAGCCTTCATTTCAAGCAAACTTTGAAACAAGGAAAGAAGTTTCGAGTCCCGAGACAGTCCAGAAGCCAGTAGGAGACATTGAGGATAGAGCAAGCGCAGCAGGGGAGCAGACAGAGGGAAACATGGATGAGTACAATGAAGAATTGCATCACAAAGAACAGGCAAGTCCTGAAGGAGAGGTAAATGATGAAAACTCTTTCTCCACGTTAGGATTTCCTATTGACGATCTCCCTAGGGGAGTAGCCCCCATGAAAAACATTCCACTCTTAGCATTACCCAATTTTCATGGTTTGTCTTTAGAAGATCATGATGAATTTCTTTTTGAGTTTGATATATTATGCAGAAGTTATGATTAGGTTTCTAATGCTCAAAAAATGAAGTTATTTCCAGCAACACGCACTAAGATGGTTTATGAGTCTTGGAGGCCATGTAATCACAACATGGGATCAAATGAAATAGAAATTCCTGAACAAATACTAGGACTACTTCCGAACAAGAGAAAAAAGGGAGGAGCTATTTAAGATGATGCAGAAAGAGGATGAGAATCTGGAGGACTTTTTAGAAAGGCTACAGTATAATCTACAAACATCCAGTCACCCCAATGTAAGTAAAGATATTCTCAAAACTATATTATTAAAAGGAGTAAGGGATGACTGTTTAGATATGCTAAATATGCTTGGAAAAGGGGACATATCTAAGGAATCATACGATGAAATTGTTAATTTATGCAAAAGATGTTCAAGAGGAGCTTCAAGAAATAGATCAAACAACAAGGACACCACATTTTCAAGAGTCCAAAAATTAGCCAGTGGGGGAGCAACAAGAGCCGAGATAGGTAATTTACTTGAAGGTTTTAAAACTGAAATGTTAAGCTCTTTTGCCTCACAAATTGACACCCTGCAGATTAAGAAAAAGCAAGCATAAGAAAAAGCAACCTTGTCCATCTTTTGTTCTCAATGCAGAGATAAGCACCCATGAAGAGAATTTTGATTGGACAAAAAGACAATCTACACCATCTGTGATAAAGATCATGATACCCAACATTTTCCATCTTTAACAGGGATCAAGGAAACATTACAACCAACGGACGAAGAAGCTGAAGCTGTCTATCTGTTGACACAAAGGAGGCAATGGCAACTGCAGGGACAAGGTATGAATCCTAACATGCCATTTGCACCTTCTAATCGTTGGAATAATTATCCTTCTTTCAATCAAATGAGTTACCCCCCCTATAGTCAAATGCAATACGCTAATCAAATGAATTACCCACCCATGCAACAAACTTACCTACCCATGCAACAAACTAACCCACCCTTTGTTGATCCATCAATGTGGACCCCTTGGCCTCCACAGCAACAACAACCATATCAAAACCAATGGAATCAAAATTGGAGAGGACAACAACCCCCCTTCCAAAATCAATTACCTCAATCACAATTCCTACAACCACTCTCCTTACCAGCAGGTACTCCCCAAACAATCAAACAATGAGACCCCAACTACCTGTACAACCTAAACCTAACCCAAATAATAAAGCTGTGCAGTGCATTGATATTTATAATCATCCTACACTTTCTCTTCTCCCTGCACAATGCAACGATATTCATTTACGATCTGGGAGAATAGTGGAACCTACCATAGCTGATGTTACCTCTTCTGATAAAGAGGAAACAAAAAAGCATGATGTACCTGAAGAGGTACAATCATCCTCTAACAATGTTGTTGAAACAACAAAACCACCATTTCCTAAGCGTTTAGCCTTAACTAAAACACCTGAGCCACCAACCTTCAATCTTCTAGGGGAATTACAAAATTTATATGTTAAAATTCCTCTACTATAAGCACTCCATGACGTACCAATCTATGCCAGGACGATGTGAGATATTTGTGTTAAAAAGCCTGGTAGGAAAATTAAGGATCCCCTTACAGTCCATGTTATGGGAGACTTGTCTGCACTAATGTCAAGTAAAACTCCCCTAGTTAAGTATGGTGATCCCGACCACCCTACCGTCACAGTACAAATTGGAAAAATGATAATCCCTCGAGTCCTGGTAGACCTAGGTGCCACTATCAATATCATGACTCTAGAAACCTTACAACTGCCACAATTGCAAAATGAAGTCAGAGACACCCCAACTATCCTAGAATTGGCTGACCGATCCACAATTAAACTAGAAGGAGTCATTGAATACCTCAGTATCTCTGTGGAATCCTAGAATTATCCAGTTGACTTTACGGTACTACAACCCAAAACAAAGTTGGGGGCCACCCTCTAATTTTGGGTAGACCTTGGCTAGCCATAGCAGATGCTTTTATCAGCTGTAGATCAGGCTCAATGACAATTTCAAATGGTTATGAAACTAAACAACTTACCCTCTACCCTCACGCTACACCCCTGATTAATAATGATAATTCTGTATGGGTAGATTTTGATGATCAACCTACTCAACCCCTTTTGACTATCAGACAAGCCTTAAGCCTGAAAGACTCCACCGAGGATGAAGTAATTAATAATTTTATTTGCGAACCCTCCTCTGTGAATCCAGAAATTCATAACCAACTAACTGCACTGTTGGAGTCTGATAATCAAGAAAACCTCAACTCAGAAATCCCACCTCAAACATCTACCACCATCTCCTCTAAAAGAATACCAGTAGAAATTGAACCTGGCAAAACACTGAACATAAACCCTAATCTGACAAATGCCGAAACACAACAATTAATGAAGTTACTTCTGGAAAATAAAGAAGCATTCGCATGGGATTACACAGATATGAAAGGAATCTCTCCTGAATTATGTACTCATCGAATATATATTAAGGAAGATTGTCGACCAATCTGCCAACCTCAATGACGAATGAGCCCTAATTTAAGAGAAATCCTCAAAGAAGAACTTCAAAAATTTCTCAATGCAAGGTTTATCTATCCTATATCAGACAGTGAATGGGTGTCCCCGTTGGTAATAGTTCCTAAGAAAAATGGGAAATGGAGAGTATGTGTGGATTATAGAGCTTTAAATAAAGCCACTCAAAAAGATCACTTTCCATTATCATTCATTGATCAAGTGTTAGATAATTTGTCAGGGAAGAAATTTTTCTCATTTTTAGATGGTTTTAGTGGGTATAACGAGATCAAAATTGTACCTCAAGATCAAGATAAAACCACCTTTACTAGCCCTTGGGGAACCTTTGCTTATAGAGTCCTTCCATTTGGACTATGTAATGCATCAACAACCTTCCAAAGAGCAGTTTTAGGAATCTTTTTTGATATGCTCAATGACTCTATGGAAATATTTATGGATGACTTTACTCCTTATGGTGTTTCTTTTTAGGAAGCACTACAAAACCTTGAGAAAGTACTTAAACGATGCATACAAGCCCAACTCTCCTTAAGTACATAAAAATTTCATATGATGATGAGTGAAGGAATAGTGCTTGGAAATTTTATTTCATCTCAAGGAATTCAGGTAGACCCATCCAAAATACAAGTCATTAAGGACCTTCCTACTCCCAAAACTCAAACAGAGGTAAGAAGTTTTCTAGGACATGCTGGATATTACAGAATATTTATCAAGAATTTTTCCAAAATAGCTTCTCCCCTATTTGTATTACTGATGAAAAATGCTGAATTCAAATGGACTAATTTTTGTCAGGAAGCATTTAACACACTTAAACATCAGTTATCTATAGCTCCTATTCTTAGAGGACCCGATTGGACACTTCCTTTTCATATATCCTCCGATGCTTCAGATACTGCTATAGGATCTGTCTTGGGACAAGAAGAAAATCATCTCCCTTATGCTATCTATTTCATCAGCAAGAATATGACCCCTGCTGAACTCAATTATACAGTCACCGAGAAGGAATTCTTAGCAGTTATCTATGCAATTAATAAATTTAGACGTTACATTACTAGCTATTCTACTTTTGTCCATACTGATCACTCAGCTATCAAATACTTAATGAACAAACCTATCACAAATGCTAGTGTCACCAGATGGCTACTATTATTGCAAGAATTTGATATTACAATTGTAGATAGACCAGGAAAAGAGAATGTAGTTTCTGATTTCCTTTCTCGATTGACACTTGATGATGATACCCCAGTAGATGATTCCTTTCTTGATGAATATTTATTTGCAGTTTCTGCCCACTCACCTTGGTATGTAGACATTGCTAACTACTTGGTTGCAGGGAAGTTACCACCACACCTATCCCACCGAGAGAAAAAAAGTATCATGTATCAAAGTGCTCGGTATAGTTGGATAAGTGGGTACCTTTTCCATACAGGAGCTGATCAAGAAATTCAAAGGTGTATTAGAGAAGATGAGGTGTATGATCTACTAAAATCTTGTCATGATGGCCCTTATGGAGGGAATTTTGCTGATAAGAGAACAACACATAAAATTCTCAGGATGGGGTACTATTGGCCCTCACTCTTCAAGGATGCAAATAAATTTGTCCGAGCCTGTGATAGTTGTCAAAGAGTAGGCCAACCTAATCATAGATATGAAATTCCATTAAACCCCCAGATAGTACTTGAACCATTTGAAAGATGGGCCTTAGAATTTATAGGACCCATCAACCCTCCATCCAATCAAAAAGTTTATATAGTGGTCTGCACAGACTACATGACTAAATGGGTGGAAACCAAAGCACTCCACAGAGTGACCGAAGAATCAGTTATATATTTCTTATTTAAATACATCTTCATCAGATTTGGAGTACCAAGAGAATTAGTTACAAATGGAGGACCTCCTTTCACTTCTCATGAGTTTAAATCCACCCTTCAGAGATATCATATTCAGCAGAGAATGACTATAGCATACCACCCCCAAGATAATGGACAGGTGGAAAGAAAAAACAAAGTAATAGAAGCCATTCTCACAAAAACAGTGAAGGAAAATAGAAAGGATTGGTCCTATAGGCTCCCTGAAGAATTATGGGCCTACAGAACTACCTGGAGAAATACTATAGGATTCTCTCCCTATGAATTAGTCTATGGAAAGAGTGTTGTCTTTCCTATGGAATTTGAGATAAAAACCTTAAGGACTTCTTTAGCTGTCAACCTTGATTTAACTGATGCATAGACAGCCAGGTTGCAGCAGCTTAATGAACTGGAGGAGAAAAGACTAGATGCCATTCAACAAACAACCATAATTCAACAGCAAAGGTCAAAATGGCATGACAAAAATATCAAGAACAAATAGTTCCAAAAAGGCAATTGGGCCCTACTGTATGATTCCCGGTTCAAAGAATTTCAAGGGAAACTGCGTACAAGATGGCTTGGACCTTACGAAGTAGACACTGTTTTCCCCAATGGAACAGCAAGGCTCCTCACAATTGATGACTCCAAAACTTCGTTACTTGTAAATGGTCATCGGCTCCGTCTGTACCAACGCCCTATTTCCAAAGAAGATTTTAAGGCCACATGCATGGAAAACGCCCATTACCTCTTCTTAGAAGGGGCTTCTACCCCTCGTTGCAATTAATTCTTTTAAGTTAATTTCTTTAGTATTAGATTAGATTTTATGTACTAATAATCCCTGTCAAAAAATATCATGTTACAATCAATTTTTGCAGATTCCCAATCGAAGCATAGGACGATCCTACTTCAAAGACACAAGCTTCCTCCGATGCTGAAACACTACCATTCATCACTTTTGATTTTCCTCCGATGCTAAAACACCACCGTTCAACACTTTTCATTTTTCCCGATGCTGAAACACCACTGTTCAGCACTTTTTACTTTCTTCCGATGCCGAAACACCACTTTCAGAAACTCCACATCTTTTTTTCCCCATCACTGATCAGCAACCTTTGCCACTCTTCTTTTCCATTTCCTCACCATTCTCCATCGACGAAACAACACCATCCAGCAATTGTTTTGCCTTTTCTTTTCTGTTGCTGAAACACCATTGTCAGCAACTTTTCATCATTTTTCCCGATGCTGAAACACCACTGTTCAACACTTTTTACTTTCTTCACTACTGAAACACCACTATCCACCACTCTTGACTTTCCTTTGTTGCTGAAACATCACTTCCACCAACCCCACACCTATTTCCCCCATCACTGTTCAACAACCTTTTACCACTTTTCTTTTTTTTCCATAGACGAAACAACACCGTCCAACAATTGTTTCACCTCGTTCTTTTCTATCGCTGAAACACCATTCGCAACAAATTTTCAACATTTCCCCCCATTTGATGAAACACCATTGTTCAACAGTTCTTCACATTTTCTCATCACCGAAACAACACCATACAACAATTGTTTCGCCTCGTTCTTCTCTGTTGCTGAAACACTAATTTTCCAACATCATCTGTCAACAAGCTTTTATGCTCTCACACTATAGCTCATCCTTCCAGTCAGCAAACCCTTGATACAGTTCATCTAATAGATCAAAAGTCTTCGCCATGACCACTGCAGGACTACCATGGACAGGCATGATATTTTGTTTGCAGAACAAATCAAAAGGTAAGGCGAGGTATGTAAATTTTATGTAATTCAGTTAAGCGATAGTTAATGAGAAGATTCTAAATCATTATGACCACTCGAGTGTAATCATTTATTAGCCGCACTTGAAGGGAGGGGAGGACACATCAAACCTTCTATACCATCATTTCACACAAATTCACCACCGCCATCCCTATTTCACCACCCTTTAGCACGTTTGACCGTCATTTTGCATAACGTCGCTCAAAAAACTCACTCTGCGCAGAAGTTGATACTCAAACTCTTTGACGCTGTATCTTACCAAGTTGGTAGCTATGGGAGGCTCTGTCATTCGGAACGAGCCCACCACCACAACACTGTTAGAACATTATCCAGTAGCTTATCAAATCTTCCAGTAGGCAGGATGGCTCAGTTACTTTCAGAGACTCCAGGGGTATAATGAACAACAGGTCCTGCAATTTGTCCAAAACCTTCAAGAAGACCATTCTGTCATCCAAGGGGTATGAATTTCAGTAACAAAAGAAGACATATCACAGGTCTCAGGATTCCCTACCGATGGCATTCGAATGTTCATCCGTAAACATATCATTCAGAATACTTAGCAGAACTTCTTCTTGCCAAAAGAACGAATTGAATTTAAAGGCAGGGGTGTTCAACTCAGCTCATTGCCACCCCCATGGCTGGAAGTTGCAGGATTCATCAAACATTACCTAACCTGTGAGGGTCGATACCAGGTAGTTTATCAGCATGAATTTCTTCTGTTATCTCATTTATGACATAATAGACGAGTGAATATTCCTTATTATTTTTTGGGTTGCTTGAAAAACATGGCACACTACTGTAGAAAGGCTAAAGATCCCATCCTTTCACTCACCCATCACCGCCTTTTCCAACTGCTATCCAAAGGGGTTTTTCTCAACAAAACCCCCCACTAAACAACCCACCTATAAACCCCAAAAGAGCTGCTGGAATTCCCGACAATCCCCAGGAGAAGCAACCGCAAAACCCCCCAGACTCCTCAGAAGTACCTAATAGCCCATCCACAGAACCAATCAGTCCAATCAATTCCCCTACTATACCAAGCCCGTCTCATACCTTACCAGAATCATCCACTCCCGCCCTTCATATTCTTAGTGATGACTCTGAGCTAGATAATTCCCCCTGCCCCATCATTGAGGAAAGACCTTCACAAAAATGAAAACAAATTCCCCTCTTTCCATCCTTCTTACGAAAAAAGCGAACAAGGGCCTCAACAAGGCCACCCATTATTAACACTACCCTAGACCCCCCACCTATTCGAATGATACCCCGTACACCTCCAACCTCCCAAATCCCAGGATATTTTCCTATTCCACCCATGGGCACTGAAACACAAGAACCAGATGCCCAAGGTGCTGCGACATCATCTGTCTCAAATAAAGTAGCTGAAACAAAAAAACTAGCTACCCATTCTGTAGCTAAAACACAAGAACCGGCTACCCATTCAGTGGCTAAAACACAAGAACCAGCCATAGCTGCTACACAAGAACTAGCTATGGCTGAAACACAAGAACCAACTGCTGATATTGAAATTGAGATACAGGAATCAGAGGCCCAGGGTGCTGCAACACTACTCTCCTTAAGTAAAGTAGTTGAAACACAAGAACCAGCTACCCATTCAGTGGCTGAAACACAAGAACCATCCATAGCTTCCACACAAGAACTAGCTACGGCTGAAACACAAGAGCCAGCTACTAATATTGAAATAGAGATACAGGAATCAGAGGTCCAGGGTGCTACAACATTACCTTTCTTACACCAAGAAGCTGAAACACAAGAATCAGCTACCATTCCTGCAGCTGCTCCACAACAACCAGCTAGTGAGGCTGTGACTTCCACACAAGAACCAGTCCTCCCTCAACCAGAACCAACAATGGCCTTTGTTTTGCAGGAAAATGAGTTTTTAAATTTTGAAATGGAAGCATATAAGGAAGAATTAGCCAGGGCAAAGGAAGCATATGAGAAGGAACTAAATTTGTACACCTTAGCTCGTACAACAACCTTGTCAGAAGGGACCACAAAGAGCCTGTGTAAAGAATATATGTGTTGTCAATGTGGGGATATTTACTATCAAGCAGGCTATAAGGTAATTCAAGTCCCAGTGACAGGAGCACCCCCTACTCCTTCAACTTTTGTAGTCAAGGAAGAACCTGCTGAAACACAAGAACCAGCAGGTCCTCCCAAGATCAAGACTGAGCCTTGCATTGCAACAAAAGAAGCCCCTACCTTTGTCAACAAAGCTGTATAGACAATGCGTATGGAGGAATTTACACCTTCCAGCCAGATCAATCTCCCCACTTTTATGGAACAATCTATTCAGACCTTACCTCATCCCACTACTAGCAACGCTGAAACATAGACTCAACTATGGGATGATTAGGAAGCAATACAAAAATAGAAGAAATACTATGCTGCAATATAGGCCAAAATCCTGCAAGTGCACAGACAAATCTGGATAAATCATACCTACTCAAATTGGGAAGCATTAGAATAGACATGCCAGGAAGCTCGTACCCTTAAGAAGCAGAACAAAGAATTGAAAGGCAGATTGGCCCCGGTATTTGATTTGGTACAAAAGCTATTGGCCACAAGAAAGCCATCTTGCAACTACTCCTTATTCCTTATGGAGCGACTCACATGGTTTCAGATCAAATCAATTATAGAAGGTAAACCCCATGCAGTACTACACCCAACAGATTTTGTCAAAACTCTTGCAGTAGCCTCTACTAGGGATCAACACCTCCTTTGTGAGGCATACTTTCATAATGAGGCCATTCCCGAGAATAGGCTATTGAACCTTAATCCCCTTGCCGGGGACATCCAAATTTAAGCGTTCACCTCCTTTATCCACAATCAGATTTTGTGGCAAGATGACTTTTTGACTGCCAAGCACAATGAAGATAATCGCCTCCTCTAGATAAGACCAGAACCAAAGAAGGCAGCCACATTTGTCACAGAATATTATGAGTTCTTAAAGCAACCAGGGGTGACTGAACATGTTCAGCAACTACAATCAACAGTGCTTCAGGATTGTCAGCACATCATCAGATCCATAGAGATTCCTGCCCTCCAGGAAAATAACCTGTTTTGGCAGTAATCCACTGAGAATAGACAAGAGCGCAATCCTTTTAGCCCCACCAACCTTGAGGTAGAAATTTCCATGGTACCTAACTACATCCAGTGTGTTCAACAATGTGCTGAAAACTAGATAGGGTACCGGTTTTATTTTCCTATCCTCTGGTTGCCAATAGAAAGGTATCAAATCAGTTATAAGCTTCCTAAGAAGACATAAACAACAACATGGCAAAGATTATAGCAGGTTCAAGGGTTCAGAGTGCCAACGGATAGTACCTCCCACAGTTACTGCTTGAGTAACTTACACGCTCAGAGTAGGTATCCAGACTCTGATTCAGAGTGAAGTTTCCTCAGGACATGCAACACCATGAGTTGGGGGGGATGTTAGGACCACACAATGTACCTTTTTGCCCATACTTTTTTCCACTATTACACTCTTGATCACCCACATTTAAACTCATATTATCACTTTATCTTATTATTCCAAAGGTATACAACGTCCCTTCTCATTACTATACGTTTAATATGTTTTGCATAATATTTTACATCACTCTCGTACTTAACCATTGATTAGAAATGTATAAATGTTGAAACAGTTCAAACTGCATATTAACGTTTGAGGCTTGTTGTTGAAACAACAATTCACAGAAGCTGTTACACAGTTCATGGTCATGATGCTGAAACATAGAGGAATCCGTTACACAGCCCAGGACTGATGACGTTCAAACACAAAGGAAGCCGTTACACAGCCCGTGGTCAACAAAAACTCACACAGATTACTAACCATCACTGCTAAATGAGAAATGCTGAAACAGTCAAGAGCGCAAATCCCGTGGCTGAAACAACCCGCGATTTGCGATGCTGAAATAGCATGCAACAACAACAAGAAACTGTCACTCCAGCCGTAACAACAACACCTCATTCAACACTCATAATAGCATTCTGTTGCGGGATAATAGGATGTCATATTCCGGTTTAGAAAAGTCGATCTGACTAAGAATAGGGTTCAGATATACATCTGTAATTTTTGATCAATTGTATTGAAGGGGTTCCCTCTTTAAATAAGAGGAAATCATCATTCGAAGGGGAAGTTTTTATGTATTAAGAAATCTTCAGAGAGAGGGGCGTACTTCATTTTTTCCAGATTGTAATATGATACTTTGATAGATGAATAAAAGACTATTTTGAACATCCTCCTCTAGCCTTTTCGTTTCAGGGGAATCTTGTGAGAAGGGAGGTCCCACCTTCTTCACAAGATTCACCCGTTAGTTTTACAGTGTGCTAGTGTAATTTATGTTTATGCCCTTAGGAATAAATGGTATCCATTACGTTGATTTCCCCCATCAGGTGAGGAAACTTCTGTTGAATTTGGCCTTGGGTGAGCCACTTTCCTTGGTGTAGGAGCTACCCTACCTTGACAACCTGATAAAGTTGGATCCTCTGCTGACGAGTGCCCTTGACATGTGTGTCCACTATCTGATCAGTGGATTCTTGTTCCATGAATTCGAGGTTGAGATTTGTTGGTGTCAACTAATATACAATCTTTGAGGTGTCCAATAATGGTGGAAAATATGGCCGAAGGAGGTCGACATTGAACATTGGGTGCAAGCCAAGGAAGGGTGGAGTGTTGAGCTCAAAAGAATTTCTACCCATATCCTTGGTGATAGTGTAAGGCCCATAGAAAAGTGGGAAGAGATTTTGATGGGACCCTATAAGGCGCTCTTTCTGCAAATTTAACCAGACCTTGTCTCCCACCTGAAACTTGTGTGGTACTCGGTGTTGATCATGGAATTTCTTGTACTTAGCATTGGATTTATGCATAATATCATGGACATGTTGGAAGATGTGTTGAATCCACGTAATGAATTTGGTGGCTTTGTTAGCCTCAGACTGAACATGGGAATATTCTTCTTGTGTGGCTACAAGAGGTAGTGAAACATCAATGGGACCTAAGGGTTGGAATCCCAACCCTACTTGAAATGGGATATGGTCAGTGGAGCTATGGAGATCCATATTGTAGTTGTGTTTAACATAAAGAAGTCTCTCATCCCATGTACATGGATGCTTAGAGTTGTACATGCGCAGGATGTGCACAATCATCCAAATGACGACCTCTGTCTAGCCATGAGTTTGGGGGTGGAAAGAAGTGGATTTAGTGAGATTGTTGTCCAGTAGTGACTAGATACTCGAACAAAATTTGTTGAGGAACATTTTTTCCCGATCTAAGGTGATGGTCTGTGGTATCCCAAAATGGACCCACACCCATTCGAAGAAGATCTTGGCAGTATCTGCCACTATGATGCTCTTCTTGTAGGGTGTGATAATGGCCATCTTCGAAAATTGATCAACCACCACAAATGCACAATCATTGTCGTGCTTGGTGGATAGAAGGCCAACCATGTAATCCATTGAGATGGATTCCCAAGGCCTCTCGGGAGTAGGAAGAGGGGTGTATAAGCCTTGCTTCTTGATGGTTGTCTTGGCAATGGAACATGCAGTGCAAGATCTAATATACTTGCTAACGTCTTACCAAAGTTTTGGCCAATAAAATTGTTTTTGTAGAACAACCACAATTTTATCCACGCCAAAATTTCCTTCCATACAATTGTAGTGAGGCTCCCAAATAAGATTTGAATGATCACTTTTGGGAACACAAAGGTGGCCCAAATGGCATAACAATCCATCCTGGATGTGAAAATCGGTGACTTTCTCTCCCATACCCAAGAGTTGATAGGTGGTGGAGAATTCAAGGTCACACTAATAAAGTTGGGGCCACTCAGATGCCTCATAACCACTGGAATGGAGCATTGTCATGAGTGCAGCAACGAGAGGGTGATTGAGGCAGTCAACGACACAATTTGTGCTCCCTATTTTATACTTGATGTTGAGATGGAACTGTTGTAGGTATGCTGACCACTTTTGATGGCGGTCATTCTGCAACTTCCCCTATGTCTGTATGAACTTCAGAGGCTTGTGATCAATGTGGATGATGGTCTCCTTTGTCAGAATGTAATGTTTACATTGACGATAGACTTGCACAATGGAATACATTTCTTTGTCATAGGTGGAGTATTTCTAGACAGTATCTGAGAGTGTCTCACTATGGTATGCTATTGGATGACCATGATGAGTGAGAACTACACCGACAACATAGTCGGAGGAATCAGTCTCAATATTGAACAATTGTTGCAGATCAGGTAAGGAGAGTAATGGAGCTGAGCAGAAGAGATGCTTCAGATCATCAAATTCTTGTTGTTGTGCCTACCCCCATTTAAACTTTTCCTTTCCACCGCCCTTGGTTACTTGGTTGAGGGCCCATTCAATATGGGAGAAGCCCAACATGAACCTCTAGTAGAATTTGGAAAGTCCTAAGTGTTGATTAAGATTGGTTGTCATTGATGTCAACCCTTGAAGAAATCCTGGTAGCACAAAGGTTGGGTAATGGACCCAAGTTTGTTTAATGTAAAGATTACTCATTATTGTATTTTCATGGTTGATAAGAAGTAAAGATGGATGAAATCCAAAGTGATCCCCTTATGGTGAAAGCCCTCACGGGAAGATGTTTTTTGGAGTGAGAGAATGTTAAGCCCTAATGTTGGCTCATTACCCCTTAATTGGGGCATATTAGAGTAGTAATGCTATTTTATTTATGTCAGCTTTAGGCCATTAGT